>ML821035.1:0-22868 GCA_009831015.1 Picea engelmannii | reverse complement strand
TATATCCTTTACATATTATTTAGGGTTGTTTAATTTCTAGGTAGGTACAGTTCCATTCCTAAATTGGGTAGGTGGGTAGGCCCTGGTCCAAGTTTTTAAAAAAGGGCTCTAATACCATGTGTAAGGTCTCTATCCCCACAAAACCTTATAAAACACAGGTTAAAAATAAAGAGTATATAAATGTTTTTCTGTACAATTTAATCTTCAACATTTAACCATAATTTATTTAGCATAAATTAAATTTATTAATAGCATGAAAATAAATCACATAACCATCACATAATCATGAAAATATATGAAAATACATACCTCTGTCTGATGTTGTTTCTTCAATCTCTATCTGTCCTCATTGCTGCTATGCCCAAACTCTGCCCAAACTCTACCCAAAACCGAATCTTTCCTCCTTGCCAGCTAGGAACAAAGCCTATCCATCTCCCTAGCTCCAGGATTCCGTGAGGATTCCTGGCCCCCGAGCCCAAAACCCCCAACAACTGATGCACCCCTGCAATAGTCCACCCAAACTCCAGACCAGAAAAATACCCCCAAACAGAAAATACAGTCCTTGCTCTCAAAATTATCCCTTACCCCCAAAATTCCAAAATTCCTTCTCCCGAATGCCTCTGCCCCCTCATATCCTCCTTCCATTCACCACCTCCTACCTTCCTTTAATGCCACCCACCTTATCCCTCCATTTAATACCTTATCCCTCCATTCAATACCCTATCCCTCCATTCAATGCTTTATCCCTTCATACGTAAAGTTAAAGTTTTCTAATAATGAATTAAAAGTTATTAAATCTTTAATTCGTTACCCAACATTAAATGTGTTAATTAATCAATTAATTAATTAATCAACATACATTAATCAATAATTGATTTATATTATTAATAAATAATCATTATTTAACTAATACACATTAGGACAGTTAATTATTTAATTAATTATACTTGATAAAACTTAAGCAATCATTTAGCTAGGGTTGTTATAGGTATATTGGAAGACTTGTCAAAACAGATTTCAGCAGGACCACATTCCTTGCCAGGTTTAACCATGTTTTCCCCCAGGCTTGAATGTGGAGCTTCATTTTGTCCAGGAGTGGAAGCCAATGAACCAACTTGGGAGTTTCTTTGAAAATTGGTATTCCTAGGTATTTGAAAGAATCCTATGTAGTTGATCGTTCCATTTCTAAAACTTTGGTGATTTCCAACATCTCTCTTGGTGAGCAATTCCAGTTGTAGACTTTACACTTTTGACCGTTGGTTTTGTTGCCTAAGACTTCTTTGTATCGGTCGAGCTCCTGCTTGAAGTTTCTAGCTGATAGAACACTGACTCCACCAAGGGGAAGCGTGTCATCTGCAAACTACGCGTGGTAATATTTTGATGAAATCTAATTGTATGACCATTGTATTTATATTTCCCATCTCAAGCATGTGTTATTAGCAATATTTAATTTACATGAGCTATCCAAATTTCTTTAGCTTGAACAAACATTGTTAGAATAAGGGATATGTTCCCTATGATACATGCAGTTCACCTTAGATCTTTTACAGATAGGACCTAGTTTTCTAGGAACTGGAGGGGTTTGAATAGGACTATGTTCTTGTCCATTTTCTAAGGAGTGAAAAGTTGGCACAAGATAAATGAGGGAATGGAAGACTATTGATAATTTAAATGAGGTTTTTAATTTATAGGTCTGTGTTCTTTTCGACTATGCCCATCCATTTTATTTTCAAGTGTGCTTATGTTTCTTAAATATGTCACTAAATTATCAAATTATGAAGGGTTTATTAGCACTTTCACAAGGTTGATCTTCTTCATAAGATATATTATCTTGCAAATTTGAAGGTCATGTAATTGGTGATCTTTGTAATTATAATTGTTTTATTTAATTGTATTGTATATTATTAAAATAATGAATTCCTTGAATAAGTGTCCATAAATATTTTTTAATGCGTGATATAGTAGAAATAAAAGATAAAGTTAATAAAAGGTATGTATAATATATGACATTTGTATGAAGGGTTAGATCAATTGGTATATTCTCTTGTACTAAATCCACAATGTCCCAAGATCAAATATCGTTAGGTCCTTTGGGGTTATCAACCACAGTCGATCCACCTTCCATTTTAAAACTCTAGACAAGAAAGGGAAGAGCTCCTCGAAGGCTAGAATAGTTACCAATACCTAGTGTGTGTAGTTGGGGTCCGGGTTTTACATAAAATATTATGTTTGTTTCCAGGTTGTGAATTTGAAGGTAGAAAATGTTTTAGAATATGGTCATATTCTCTATCTAGTTCATTATCATTAAAATATAAAGTTCAAGTTGTATCTTCATTGGAGTAGTAATTTTCTTAAGATATACTATCATCCTAGCATCATTGTCCTGGAACATCTACATGATGAGGAGAGGGGCATCAAAGTATGGTAATGCATTTTGTTGATCTTTGTATTTGTAATTGTATTACTTGATTATGTTCACTAGTATGTTGTTCAAATCATAAATATCTTAAATAAGGACATAAGTATTTATTATTTCTTAATGTAATAGAAATAAATGAGAAATAGTAAAGGGTGTGTATTTATAATATTTTTTTTTCTCAGTGAAAGGTGACGTTGTTTTGGATATGGAAAACAAAAAGTTATGAACAAAAGGAGAAATCAAATGGAGGTGAAGGTGAATATTATTTTGATGATTAAGGTAAATTTTACAAATAGTTACACCATTAGGTTTTTGGGGTTCTATGGTGGATGGGATGGATAGACCAAGGGGGGAGAAAAATTTGGTCATGAAATCAATCCATATAATGGAGAAAAAACAACTTCGATGACATTAAA
Organism: Picea engelmannii; assembly: GCA_009831015.1. Taxonomy (NCBI): domain Eukaryota; kingdom Viridiplantae; phylum Streptophyta; class Pinopsida; order Pinales; family Pinaceae; genus Picea; species Picea engelmannii. The sequence continues at coordinate 20,033 of ML821035.1, read as the reverse complement.
ACCACCTAGAGAGATTTGCTGGAAATTGAGGTAGAGGCACATTTAATGCAAGGAATAGTGGATGGTCTAGAAGGGCCAGGTGCTTATTTTCAATGAGATATGAGGTGGTTTCTATAGGGATGCACATATGCCACAAGATCCCATACACACACATTCAATATTTTCACCCTTCTCACATTTCAAAAAAATAACCTCTTATATAAGGGAAACATGTCATCTATCCTTGGACAATAGTCTCGAGTATTTAGAGCTAGGTGAAAAAGGAATTCAAGTTACTGAAGTAGAACTAAGAGGTTTTTAAAGTCAGGGGTTTGAAATTCATATGTTATTCATTGGAAGGAGTACAAGAGTCAATGGCCATAGGATGGTAACAAAGTAGCATGTGGTCAAAATGAAACAAGGAGAAGTTAAACTCATCATGGGAGCTGATATGTTTTTCAAACAAACCAATCACTATTAAAAGATGGCACTAGTTGGAAAATTCTACGGATTTGGTTAGTGGATTTGTAGGTAATGGAGGAAATTGTTAGGGTAGATACAATTATTCTACTTGTTGGTGAAAGCATGAATTTCCTTAATTTTCAATTCAAAGGAAGATGCAAAATCTATTAAAAAATAACATTAGTTTTCGAGTACTTCTTGGTGAAAGGATGAATTTCCTTAATTTTGTATTCAAATGAAGATGCAAAATCTATTCAAAAATAGAATTGGATTTCGAGTACTTGTTGGTGAAAGGATAAATTTCCTTAATTTTCAATTCAAAAGAAGATGCAAAATCTATTATCACAAAGAATTGGTTTTGGAGTAATTTATTTATCTATCACTATAGGCATGGTGACCTACCTTTGATTCTATTTAGGAAAATAATAATGCTCAATATGTCTGGATAAAATTATTTTCCTTCATTATGGTGTTATGGAATGAAAATCCTTTGCAACTCATAGGCAACATACTTAGGCATTTCATTGGCATTGATGAAATAACAAAATCACAATCCTCGGGTCATTCCAAGAGTCTGTTTGGAATTGGATTTGAGGGAAGGGTTGCCAAATTTGATAAATATTATGTCCAACCAATGGTAAATTACCTAAATAGTGCATCCAGGAGTACATCAATGGTGTCCCCCCTATTCCACTACCTCAACATACAGTTTCCATTTTGGCATTTTTACTATAGTTTTTTGGGTCCCAAAATTAGAGGGTTGTTTTGAGGCCCTAAACAACGATTTTTTTATGTGGCATCACCCACTAAATTCTAGAGGACTATATTGAGCTATTTTAAATGTGTACTCCTCAAATATAACTTTTTTTGAGGTATCAAGCGCCCAAAACAAATATCGTATGAAAACATTACGCCCTAGGGAAGTTGACGTATCAACTACCCCCATTAGGGCCCACAAACATTTTTCGCGTTTCATCTTATGGGGTTAGGTTTTTGGATGTTTAGGGTTTTTTCATTTATTATTGATGTTAAAAATGCCTTTGCAGCCTGATTGTAATCATCTTCTTGCAAATACGCATAGCCTTCACATGTCTTCTCAGAGATAAGCTACCACCATTCTAGCGAGTTCATTTCACTCAGTATTTCCTTTTAAATATCTACATATTTTAGCCTTTATTATAAATTGAGTATTATTGTATCTTTGTGTTCTTGTCTTATTTATGTGTTTCATTTCATTCCCTCATAAATATGCATCAATGGTATTAGAGTAGTCTACTCTTTGTCGTTTCTTAGTACACGTCCCCAACAAGATGAAGGTATAGAGAGTTGAGTCTTAAGCTAGCTTCTCTTGAGGACAACCACTCGCGCAAGCCCAAGCAACCTCCCATAGAAAAATAATAGAGAGATGAGGGAGTAGTAGATCCTATTAAGTTTTTTCTTGCGAAAGTCCTCGCGAAACATAGGAATAAGTTGATGGGTCATTTTTCCCAAATCCTTCGGCAGTTGTCAACAAGAATAGATGCATCTTCATCAAGCGACAAATTTAGAGGTGCCACCCCCTTCAAGGTGCAATTTAATTTTGATATTCCCATATTTGAAGGTCAAATAGATGTGGATGCTTTGGAAAAGTGGTTAAATCTACTAGAACGTTATTTCTCTATCAACAATTTTTCCAATAGGGAAAAGATCACCTTTGCGCTCCTCAAGGTGGTCCCCATGTCAAACATTGGTGGGTCGAGACTTACTATGAGAAAAAATACAACGAGGAGTCTAGAATATTTGGCGCTGATCCCACTTGGGAATATTTTATGGATGCCATCAAAGAACAATATTATCATGTTGGAAACAATGGCAACCATTACACGAGATGGACCACACTGCATCAAGAGAGGGAATAAAAAATGTTGGAGTTCACAAATACCTTCCATAAATTGCACACCAATATGGGTATCAAAGAATCCATGTGAAATCTAGTTCTAAACTATCGCGGGGGCCTACATAGGCACATTCAAACATTGTATATGAGCATGGTGTGCATGTTGATCCAACCAAGATCCAAGTATATGTATCTATATATACTAATTATATACTATGTATGTATACTAAGTATATATACACCAATATATAATAATAATAATAATAATAATAATAATAATAATAATATATTTTTGAGGTCACGACCAAGATAGACACCAAATTGGTGTATGAGACCCCCTCTGCCCAATGATTTGACTAGTAAAGTCTACGGAGGTATACATACCCTACCCCCTTTTGATTTGAACTTGTGACCTCTTAGGAAAAAACACATATCCTTAACCATTAGGCCCACTCAAGTTGTATGTATAAGTATGTATATATACTTAGTATATATACCAGTATATATACTAGGTATATATGTCGATATATATAGAAGTATATATACTTAGTATATATACTAGGTATATATACAAGTATTATACAGATATATATACTAGGTATATATGTCGATATACTAGGTATACAAGTATATATACCGATATATATGTTATATATACTTAGTATATATACCAATATACATACTAACACATATACCTAGTATATATATTGACATATACTAGGTATATGTGTCAGTATATATATACTCAGTATATATACTGGTATATATACTAGGTATATGTGTCGATATATATACTAAGTATATATACTGGTATATATACTCAGTTTATATATCGGTATATATACTCAATATATACATCAGTATATATACTGAGTATATATACCGATATATATTATCAACATATATATACCGATATATATACTCAGTATATATACCGGTATATATGTCGGTAATATATAATGGTATATATACTGAGTATATATAATGGTATTATATACTCAGTATATATACCAGTATATATGTCGATAATATATACCGATATATATACCTAGTATAAATACTGGTATATATACTGAGTATATGTACCGGCACATATACCTAGTATATGTCAATACATCTACTAGGTATATGTGTTTTTATATTTTCTCAGCATGTGAATTTTTCTTCAAACACATAGAATCCTTTCTCTTTAAGGGATTCCATCACTTCCTTTGTGACCTTGGCATGCTCGGTTCCTATGAGCATACTTCTGCATTATTATAAAGAATTAGTATATATACTTAGTATATATACTGGTATATATATTGATTATATATATCGATATATATACTAAGTATATATACCAACACATATACCTAGTATATATATCGACATATACTAGGTATATGTGTCGGTATATATACTAGGTATATATGTCAGTATATATACTAGGTATATATACCAACATATATACCTAGTATATTTAATGGTTTATATACTGAGTATATATATTGGTATATATATTAAGTATATATACTGATATATATACTGAGTATATATATCGGTATATATACTGAGTATATATACCGACACATGCACCTAGTATATGTCGATATATATACTAGGTATATGTGTCAGTTTATATACTCATGGGAAAGAGGGAGAGAGTGATAGAGGAGAGAGAGAGAAGGGGGGGGGAGAGAGACAGAGAGAGAAAGGGGAAAAAGAGAGTTAGAGTGAGAGTTAAGAGAGAGATGGGTGGAAGAGATATTGGGAGAGAGAAATGGTGGTATAGAAGGAGGAAGGGAGAGAGGGTCAGAGGGGATGAGAGATAGAAATAAATGGAGGGAGAGAGAGGAGGGAAAGACTGGAAGAGAGAGAGAGTGGGGGGGGGGAGAGTGGAATAGAGAGAGAGAGAGAGAGAGAGAGAGAGAGGGGGGAGAGATAATATCAATTCTTTGCAATCTTCAACAATAATATTCTAAGATTAAATTATACAAGAAAATTCATATTCATGTCCTGGCTCTATCTCCAAAAGAAAATTTTCCTATCCCAAGACTTTTAACTTGCTCTCATTCTATCTTCTAACCCAAAGAGAAAACCTATGAAATTAATACTTAGGAATTCCCAATTCCTACTCTCATTTCTTCATGCACTTTCACGTATTGTTGGCTACAAACTTCACTCCATGTATTCTGATTGCATTCCCCATGAGAAATATTTTCAAAGTTTGTACTAACCCTTGCAAAAATTTACTGAGAAATTAGTTCGCTCCGATACCAATTGATGGTCTGCTGCCAGGCCTATACCCAAAGTATGAAAACTTCAGAACCACAGGATTCTCTATAATCCCTTCGAAGGAATTGATCTAGATGGATATCGGTGGCCACCCACCTTTTCCAACTGGCTCAAAACAATTTGCTAACAATTTTGGCAATTTACTATTTTTAGCAGTTTTAATTTCCGGGGCCATTTTGAGGGCCTAAATGAAGGTTTTTCGGGATTGAGATCCTCAATGATAGCCAAATTCATGATTGATCTTCCAAAATGAATCTCCTCGACAATACCTTTCCAATGGGATATCACACGCCTAAAACAAATATCGTATGCAAAAGTTACGACCCCGAGAAGTTGATGTACTAACTTACCCAAACGGGGCCCACGTGAATTTTGGCGCTTCATCTCCTAGGGTTAGGTTTTTGGATGTCTAGGGTTTTGGCATTCTTGTTTATTGTAAAAATTCCTTCAGAGCCTCATTGTAATCTTCTTCTTGTGAATGCGCACAACTGTCACATCTTTTCTCATAGATAAGCCACCACCATTCCAACAAGCTTATTTTTGCTGCATTTTACAGTTTCAACTTATTTCGTTATTGAATAGAAAACTAGTTTTACTGTATCTCTATTATTTTGTGTTAAGCACTTGTTAATAATCTGTATTCATTTCATTCTGCTCATAAAATTTGGATCAGTGGTATCAGAGCGGCCTGCTCCTTCTCGTCTTAAACTTATATATTCCTATATTTGAAGGTCAGATAAACTTCACGGTACAAATAAACTTATATATTCCTATATTTGAAGGTCAGAGAGACATAGATGTTGTAGACAAGTGGTTGAATCTACTAGAAGGGTATTTTTCTGACCATAACTTTTAGAATAGAGAAAAGATTAATTTTGTGCTCCTCAAAGGTATTCCCCATGTCAAAGATTGGTGGGAAACTTTCTGTGAGCAAAAGGAAACAGAGGAAACCTCATTATTTTTAGTCATGGCCACCTAGGAATCCTTCAGGGATTCTATTAAGGAACAATACTACCCTGTTGGAATTTATGATGACCTGTATACCAAATGGACCACACTGCGGCAAGAAAGAGACCAAACAGTGCCTGATTTCACAAATATCTTCCATACCTTGCGCACCAAGCTGGGTATCAAAGATTCAGAGTGACATATGGTGCTCAATTATCACGGTGCTCTTCATAGATACATCTAGACCTAAATGGAATTTCTAGACATCTCATCCTTGGGCGCGGCCTACTGATATGCCGTCAAAATCGAGCAGAAACTCAAACAAAAGACATGACAATTTGGGCCTGGGAACCCCTCACAAAAAAAGTCGAGAAAGGGCGGCCCCAACCCACAGAACAAAGGACAGAGAAAATATGGACAGTATCAGGACAACCAGTCCAAGCCGCAAGCAAATAAGGACACCGAAAAGAAAAAGAAATATACCGGGAAGTGGTGCGACTTCGATAAGAGCCCTTGGCATAACACTGTCGATTGCTTCTCAAAGCAGTTGCTGGTGGCCAAAGTGAAAGCCTATGAATCAGATGTGGATTCTGACTCTGATCCAGAACTAGAAAGGGGAAGATGGATCATTGATGCGGAACCCAGTGCCACCGTTGCTACCACCAAGCTCCATCCTGGTGAACCAGATGAGCTAGAAGAAGGAGAGCGCCTCTTCCATTCATACATGTGGGTAAAAGGCACCCCGTTGCACTTCATCGTTGATAGCGGTATCCAGAAGAACCTCATCTTAGCAGAGTTTTTCAAGAGGCTCGCTCTTCCAACAACGCCACACCCACGACCCTATACCATTGGATGGCTCTGCCAAGGAAGCGATCTCCATGTCAGCCAACAGTGTCAACTATTGTATGGCATCAAGCCCTTCAAAGACGAGGTATTATTTGATGTTTCTCCTCTCAAAGTTTGTGATGTTATTTTCGGCCAACCTTATTTATGGAAACGTCATGTTGTATATGAGTCTAGGCCTCATAGTGTTATTATTACTTTGAACATGAAATTGTACAGGATACCTGAGGCAGTCCCACCTAGTGCTATTTCCTTGATCTCTGCTAATCAATGCAGGAAGGTCATCTCTCAGATGGGGAATTTTTTCTTCTTCATGTTTCTCTCTCAAAATAAGAGAATGATCATAGCCACATCTAGGGTCTCTGCGGCCAACCTCTCCACACAGTATAAGCAAGTATATAAGGTCATGAAATAATGCTCTAATATCTTCTCCTCACCTACAGGGGTACCTTTGCACTGTCAGGTCAAGCACCCCATCGATCTGACCCCCGACGCATTGCTTCCCAATGGGCCAATCTATCATCGTTCTTTTTTAGAGAATAAGGAGATCAAGCGACGGATCTAAGAACTGCTCCACAAGGGGCACATCCGTCCCAGATCATCACCTTGCAGGATCCCAATCGTGCTAGTACAGAAGAAATATGGAACCTGGTGACTTTGTATTGATTACCGGGCTTTGAATAAAATCACAGTCAGAAATCGGTACTTGATTCCCTGAATCGATGACCTCCTTGATCAACTCACGGGGGCCAAATACTTCAGTAAGATTGATCTGAAGTCTGGCTACCACCAGGTTCTGGTAGAACAGACAGATGTATGGAATACCACCTTCAAGTCAAAGGAAGGCATTTTTGAATGGTTGGTCATGCCCTTTGGTTTGAAAAATTCTCCAGCCACTTTCAGGAGGATGATGGATGATATCCTGCAACCATTCACCAATACTTTTTAGTGGTGTATCTGGATGACATTCTAATTTACAAAAAGACTTGGGTCGAACACTTGCAACATATTCAACAGGTTCTCCACACCCTATGACAACACAATACATATGCCAACTTGGAAATATGCTCCTTTGGCATGGACAGGGTCCATTACCTGGGATACATCATTGATCATAATGGCATACATGTGGATCCAGCCAAGATCCAAGTCATCCGTGACTGGTCAGCCCCAACAACACTCACTGAGCTTCAGAGCTTCTTGGGCCTTGCCAATTTATACCGCAAGTTTTTGTTGGGATCCTCCCATATTGCATGGGCCCTCAACCAAATAAAAAGGGGTGGTGGTAAGGATAAATTTGCATGGGGATGGTCCCAACAACAAGCGTTCGATGATTTGAAGCAACACTTGTGCTCAGCCCCAGTACTTTCACTACCAGACTTGCAACATCCCTTTGAAATTGAGACAAATACTTTAGACTATGATGTGGGCGTCGTTCTCACTCAGCATGGCCACCCCATGGCCTATCATAGTGAGACAGTGTCAGATACTGTCCGTAAGTACCCTACTTACGACAAGGAAATGTACTCCATTGTACAAGTCTACCGCCAGTGGAGATATTACATTCTTGGGAAGGAGACAGTCATCCACACTGATCATAAGCCACTGTAGTTCATGAAGACATAGGGAAAATTGTAGAATGACTGCCATCAAAAGTGGTCCACATACTTGCAACAATTCCACCTCAACATCAAGTATTAAACATGAAGCACCAATCACTTCATTGATTTCCTCAGCAGACTGCCATTCGCGACACTCACCACAGTGATAGACTCTTGCGGCCATGAGACATATGGATGGCCCAAACTCTATGAGATAGACCCTGACTTTGCCACCACCTACCAAATATTGGGTGCAAATGCAGTTGCCGATAATTTCCATCTTCAAGATGGGTTGTTGTGTCGTCTGGGCCATATATGTGTTCCATCAAGTGAGCAAGCGAATATGATATGGGAATCCCACTACAGTTGGGTGGCAGGACACTTCGGCATAAAAAAGACAGTGGCGATGCTACAAAAACATTTCTACTGACCGAAACTTTGACAGGAGGTCAGCAAGTATATAAGGTCCTGCACTACCTGCGTTATTGCCAAACCGCCCACTAAGAAACAGGGTCTGTACACCCCTCTTCCTACTCCTAAAGGCCATGGAAATCCATCTGAATGGACTACATGTCGGGCCTCCCATCCACCAAGCGAGGAAATGACTATGTTTTTGTGGTTGTTGATCACTTTTCTAATATGGCAATTATGGTTGCCTGCAAGAAGAGCATCACAGTAGAGGCCACTGCCAAGCTCTTCTTTGAATGAGTCTGGGTACATTTTGGAATCCCACAAACCATTATCTTAGATCGGGATAGTCGATTTCTCAGCACATTTTGATGAAGCCTCTGGTCACTGTTGGACACCAAGCTCACCAAATCCATGACCTTCCACCCCCAGATAGATGGCCAAACCGAGGTTGTAAATCAAATTATTGTGCATATCCTTCGCATGTATAATTCAAATCATCCTCGCACATGGGATGAGATCCTTCCCTATGTCCAACATAGCTACAATCGATCCCTGCATAGCACAATCGACCACATCCCCTTTCAGGTGGGGTTGGGATTCCAACCATTGGGTCCCATAGATGTTGCACTTCCCCTTGCGGTCACCTCGACCGACTCATCTCCTGCTCTAACTGAAGCTGGCAAAGACACCCAGTTCATTGAGCGGATCTAGCACATCCGCCAATAGGTTCCAGATATCCTACATAAGTCCAATGACAAGTACACGCAACACCATGATCAACATCGGGTGTCACATAAGTTTCGGGTGGGCGACAAAGTTTGGTTGCACTTGCAGAAAGAACGCCTTACAGGACCCCATTGGAAGATTCTCCCACTCCATTATGGGTCATACACTACCACCAAGGCCATGGGGTACAATGATTTTGATCTCAACATTCCTCCTTTCCTTGGCCTGCACCTAGTGCTCAACGTGGATCTCCTTCGCCCTTATTTCCCACCATTATTGGACAGCTCAGAAGTAGAAGAACAACTGACACCAACAGAGCTCAACCCTAAATGCATACAACAGGCATCCAATGATCATATTGTGGACACACATATCAAGGGAACTCGACAACAAAGGATCCAACTTTATCGAGTAGTCAAAGAAGGGCAGCTCCTGCACCAAGGCAAGTGGCTCACCCAGGGCCAAATTCAACAAAAATTTCTTCATCTGATGGGGGACCTCAACGCAATGGAGACCATTTCTTCCCAAGGAGGGAGGATTGATCCATATGGATATCGGTGGCCACCCACCTTTTCCAACTGGCTCAAAACAGTTTTCTGACAATTTTGGCAATTTACTATTCTTAGAAGTTTTAACTTCTGGGGCCATTTTGAGGGACTAAATGAAGGTTTTTCGGGTTTGATATCCTCAATGATAGACAAAGGAATGATTGAGCTCCAAAAATAAATCTCCTCGATGATACCTTTCCAACGGGCTATCACACGCCTAAAACAAAGATCGTATGAAAAAGTTACAACCTCGAGAAGTTGATGTACTAACTTACCCAAACGGGGCCCACATGAATTTTGGCGCTTCATCTCCTAGGGTTAGGTTTTTGGATGTCTAGGGTCTTTGGCATTCTTGTTTATTGTAAAAATTCCTTCAGAGCCTCATTTTAATCTTCTTCTTGCGAATGCACGCAGCTGTCACATCTCTTCTCAGAGATAAGCCGCCACCATTCCAACAAGATTGTTCCCACTGCATTTTACAGTTTCAGTTTATTTCGTTATTGAATAGCAAACCAATTTTACTGTATCTCTATTATTTTGTGTTAAGCACTTGTTAATAATCTATATTCATTTCGTTCTGCTCATAAAATAAGGATCAGAACTGTCCAAGGATCTCTGCAATATAGTCTCAAATTAAAGAGATTGTTACCCTCATTGATGTTCATAATTCGATCTCAATAGAACAGGTTTCAACTCATCCTTCCTGCTGTGATCTAGAACTTAAATTGAATGGTTCAATATAGTTTTTATTAGTCTCAAATAGACCAATCTCTTCTATCTCTGTACATGTAGATCCTACCACTTGTTATTGTCCTTTTCACCAGTGGGAAAAGGCTTAAATATGACTCTTTTCCATAAGCCATATGTGCACCTATCCATTTACAAAATTAAGAGCATGAAATCTGTTCTTTAAACCCAAAGGTGCTTATATACAAGACCTATATCAAGCTCCGAGAGATTACCTTTTCCTTTCCATGTGATCAATAGATAATGATCAGACACTTAAGCATTTAACATGAACTCCTTGGTACCTGTCATCCATATGAATGGATTTTTTATGTCCAAGTGCTTATCCAAAAGGAGCTTATCTCATAACTCTCCCAACCTCTAAATCAATAGTCACGACTTAATCAGGTGTTGAGATCTACGGCTCGCGTGTTCCCAACAAGATAACTTTTTAACCATCTGTCGTTGAGTGCATTAATCCTGGGTTGACACGTCGTTTATTCAATTGATGGTCTAGATTAACAATACACTACCTCCTATAAATTAATTTCCATGCAACTTTGCTTTGCACTTTTGTTCCCCGCCATCGATTCCACTTATCCTCCTATCCAACAATCTTGCTTCTCGATTCTACGATCCTACTCAAACAACCTCAATCCATTGATTGGGATTTAATCAGATGTTGGATGGGAGGTTGAAGTTGTCCTAGACTGTATGACTGAAGTTCGATGACTTTTCTCTGTGATGACCCACAATCGAACGATCCAGATTCATTGATGGATATGATACTTCTTTGACATAGGACTGATGATTTGATGATCATGATTAATTCCTCATTGGATCAATGGTCCCCATGCATATACAATATGAAGTAATGTGGATCATTGATCTTGAAGTGATCAACGATAGAGATTGTCCTATTATTCTTACACAATGATCCTTGATCTGACGGTTCCTGTGTGTCGATCCAGTACTCTAATGATCCAATAAGTCTTGGACTCCCTTTCATCTAATGGTCTACAATCGATACAGAGAGATGAACGATACCTCTACCTTCCTCTATGATCTCGATGGTTACACACCTATAAGAGAGCTAGGATCATCAATCCTTTATAGTTATCGATGATCACATCAACGATGTCCTTTAACACTTCTATTCCCCTGAGATCCCTCTTCTTCAAACTTGCAACAAAGACCTAAATCTTCTAGCAAAACCATAAGGTTTTTAGTTCCACAAATACACAGGTATCTCAGAGGCCTGCAAATATAATGATGAAGGGAACCCTTCATTGTTCCTGTAGCCTATGGAAACCCTATTCCCACAGAGATACAACATTCATAATGACAAAGATTACTCAATTCAACAAATACTCGAAAAAGCACATCCTTCTATTAATGATACATACATATCTGTACATGAAATCATACAACATGCCTATATATTCTTCCTCATAGGCCTAGCCTACCCTCAATGACCTCTAAATTGGTCACTTGACCACTGTTGGCCTATTTCTCTCTTAATGGCCTAATTTCGTAGCTTAGTGGCCACACCCCCTAATTCCTTTAGGCTTACAATGTATATACAAAAGGACACTAAAACCAATTATGTTTCAAATCCACAATCCACTCACTCAATCCCTAAGGATCCTTTCAGATCCAAAAATCACTCAAGAAGATCAAAGATCTCTAGGATCTCTCATTCCTAAGATCTCTCTCATTTCTCAACCCCTCAATATCTATCACATTTCTCAATCCCTCAATATCTCTTTCATGTTCTCATACATTCGAGCACATTTACAGTAAACTCCTCACTTGGACTAACAAATCATATCATATGTCAATTCTCTAACAAAACATAGTAAATTCCAATAAACACACATTAGGAAACCAACTCCCTTAGCAAATGAAGGCCCCTTAGGTCTAGTCAAATGAACTAGGTTTTGGAGGCTAGAATGCTCCTGCATCACCCTTGTCCCTAGCCAACCTACACATGGACAATGAGGGATAAGTGCATCACTCGGCAGATTGTATTACAAAAGGCCATCAAAAGATCCAAGATAAGATATTTTAGTCGCTGAGACTCCATCATAAGTCACACAAATAAAAACTTGATAAGCACATGGAGAACCATTCCAAGGTTGACCAATGTCTCCTATAAACCAAAGTAGATGAATTGAGCATTTTGGAATAAGACATGGACAAAAACAAGGTCAGTATCGTAATAAAAAGGGGTTTCTGCCATGCTATGCATATGTGAGTCACTATATTCATTAAAGAGGAAGATGGTGATCAATTACAAGTTGAGGGAACTTTCAACCAAGCAATTGACAAGGAAAAACAAACATTATGCTTAAGAATGTAGGGAAATTTGTTATTGGATGAAATATGGGAAGATAAAAACAGGTAGACTTGGGCCAAAAAGAATTTCCTTTATCGAGCAATTTTACAAAAAAATGTATATAGAATACAAGTTCAACTTAAGGCGACGTGGAACAGTACAATTTGGTAGTGGAAAAGCCTACATTAGATGAACTAAAGAAGCATGTTAAACCATGATGAGAACATTTATTAGAATGCAAGCACCAAGAATCACATATGGGCATGCAAGAGGATACCGACGACCAACCAACAATGACCAACATCAATTCCAATGAATGACACACACCAACTTTGATCAATCATGTTGAAGTAGTATGGAGGCTACAAAGTGGTCAGGGGTTGGATAGTGTTGGATGTGAACACACCTCAACTTTGTAGTCAATGCCTATAAACATCATGGGTAATCATGCATTGCAAATAAGTTACTCAATTTTTACCCTATCAAATAAGTCAGCATAAGGGGCACTTGATCAAAGTTCACCTTGTCAAAAGATCCCTCAGTTATAGGTAGTGATAGTCACTACAATAAGAGAAGCAATGTGAGATCTATAACCCATAATTGAAGAGATTGTATCATTTGTCCCATGTAAGGTCTACCCAATTTGATGTTTTATACAAAACTTGGATTTGTGCTCATAAAGGTTGATCTCGCATGCTTTAAAACCAAACTTATCCACATTGTGAGTTGGAGTTATGACTCTTTAAGCAACACATGTGTTGTGTCTCATATTTGTGATGAAGATGATGATTTCAAGCCATTTCCATGCCTACAAGTTATTTCTCTAGTTTGACATATTATTTGCATATAAGCATATTATTGCTAGAAACTCTTACTTTAAGTTTACTTGTTGCACAATAATATAAAATTAGAGATACAAATGTATATAAAGTAGTTTAGATCCATTTTAACTCTAAACTTATTAAGCACTAAGAAATTTATATCTCAATTGTTTTTTTGATCACTAAAAAAATTTGAATGTCAATTGTTTTTTTTTATTTTTCTCTTTAATAGATTTGAAGTGAAGATACATCTATACTAGTGATAAGAATGAATGGATTTCATACTATTACATCTATTTTGTTATTTTGTAATTACTACTTTAACAAACATTATTGTAGTTTTTTTCTAAAATGAGTTTTCTTGACATTATGGAGTTATTTTCCCACGATAAACATTGAAATATCGAGAGTGTAGATAAAGGTAATTAGACCATGTGATTGGTATGTTTAATTACTCTTTGAATTAAGATGTTAAATGTTTTATTAATGTTTTATTATTCAATCAATTAGATAATTATCAATACATGATTTCAAACTATATGTTATATTTATAGAATAAGTGTATTTATAAGTTTGTTATTAAATTGGTTGTAAAATTGAACAATTATCAATAAGTTATTTCCCAATATATATTCGATTCAGTGCATAAGTGTATTAATTATTAAATTTACATATTTCAAAATTCATAAAATCAAATCATCTAATGGCCATATTGTACGTGCATACAACTTGCCTAATGGATGTGCTTACAACTTATTCATTTGCTTTTTTCCGACGGAAAAAAACAATTTGTTTATTATATAAATTTAAATTTAAATGAGCTGGAATCTATCACATATGAAATGGAATGAATTAGAAACACTTACATGTTTTTCATCATCACACTTGGAGTGAAAAAAAATCCCTGAACTGTAAAAGAAGTCTCAATATTTTCTTTTCTTATTACTATCAATTGTTGCTTGGGCCAACTTTCTTGCGGTCCGCTTGAGCCTCTTACAATCAATGCCTCCTCAACTCCTCCAAAGATCTCAACGTCTCAACACCAGGCAGCTCTTCGATTTCGTTACAATCGCTGATGTCCAGTAATCGAAGTTTTGCTGATGTCCAGTAATCGAAGTTTTGCAAGACCAGAAAGCCCTTTTATTTTCTCCAATGAGTAACATTCTTGCAAGAGCATGGATACTAGCGTTGTTGGCAATGCTCCAACCTCCAACAGTTTGGGACAAAAGCTGATGTTGAGGCGTTGAAGATAGGGACAAAAACCTCGAAGAAATGATAATTCTTTAATCCTCGTCCCATGTAGGTCCAAGTCTTTGAGTCGAAGCAGGCCTATGGAATAGTCAAGGGAAGAATCCGACACTCTGCGCTTCTTTGGATCTGCTAATGCAGTCGGGAATGGCATTTCAATTAGCGGACAATATCTTACACTCAAAATTTCAAGTTTGTTCAACTCCGTGACACCTACTGGCAAACATGATATTCTTGCATTATGTATCATCAGAGTCCTCAACTGTTTCAAGTCCCCAACAGAGTCCGGCAAATGTGTCAATTTGTGGCAAAAATGAAGTGTCAATTCCTTTAAGCCCCCCAGGTCACCGAGCTAGGGTGGCAGCGTTTCCAACAAAGGGCATTGTAATTTCAGAATTTTCAGAGACGGCTGAAGTGTGACTTGGGAAGGAAATTCCTCCAGTTTTTCACAAAGCGAAAGGTCTAAGCTTTCAAGCGTTCTGATATCTCCAAGTGTTTCGCTTGAAATTGTCAAGTTACAGCAGCCAGCCAAAGAAAGATTTTTGAGTTGAATTAAATTCCCAAATGAGTGTGGGAGCATTTGCAACATTTTACAATCATTCGAGTTAATATGTTGCAGACCTGTTCAGTTCCCGAAGGAAGGCAGTGTTTGCAAATCCGTGCAGCCAGACAAGTCAATATACGGCAGCTTTGTTAAGTTTGCCAAGGAATTTGGCAACCCCATCATTCTTGTAGAAAGTCCCAAGTGTTTTAAAGAGCAGAGATGAAATAATTCTTCTGGCAATGTTTCGATAGTGTGTCTCAATTCAATCATTTTCAGGTGCTTCAACTGCCCAATAGACTTTAATAACTGAAAATGGGCTGCATCAATATGCAACTCCCTCAACTGCACAGGTGCCTGCAATGCACTCCTAAATGTGATTACTTTAAAACCATGACTGGCCTATACCAACAAAGACAAAAAAATAAACACAAACTTGCTTAAAACAATTTAAATGTACCTCATTTTCGCTCAGCCACAATGTTTCCAATTTGTCCCCGGCAATTTGCAAAACTCATAAATTTTTCATAGGAATCGAGGAAGGCAGCGGAGCCATAGAAGATTCGACTGTCTTAGCAGGTTGGACATGCTTCCTAAACAATCACTTTCAGCTCTCAGCAGTTGCAACTCGTTCATACCAACAAAACAAGTACCAAGAACCACAGGGTTCTATGAAGACCGGCCAGAGCTTTGTTGAACCATTTTAATTCCACGCACCCGAGTCGTCATCTAAAAGGAGTTAGAAATAATATTGAGTACATATTTACAGAGTTTAAGAATGCTCAACTTGAAAGAAAGAGAAAACAGATCTCTCTGAACATAAATTTCAAAACATAATGTCTAGAGCTTCAAACATTTACAGTTGATTGTTGGAACGCATCAGCAGAAAGGTTCTCAGTGGGGCACCAAAGACGAAGTAGGGGCTCTTTTTAAGCCAAACCTCTGCCCATGTCTCTGAGGTGATCGTGCATTGTTATATAGTTTTTACTGTCGATCTCCACAAGACACTTATTTACTAGGTTTTGAAGATTCAGCCGTCCTTCCCAGTGGGATGAGTCCCATACTTAAAACTGATACCTCTCTCATTGTGGAATGGCCCTTTGCAAGTTTCAGGCGGAGTTCATCGAGGCAAAAAGAAAAATTGAAATGGGTGATTGGAGATGAAAGCGGGCCAGGGAGGCAAAACGAAATTTTGAAATGGGTGTTGAATGGTTCAGATACGTGCAGAGAATAGGAATGAAAGCGGGTATGGGAGGCAAAAGGAAAATTTAAATGGATGCGGAATGGTTCAAGAAGGTACCTGCAGCGTTAATGGTTTAGATGTACAATGTCCATGTCAACCTGATCACTGACGGAGGAGGTGGAGACGCCGTTTGGAGGAATGGAATCACCGGAATATCATGCCATGTATGTGAGATAGACGAAGTACTTGGGTACAGATTCACCTGCACTAAGCAAATTTGCTTAGTGCATGGTGCTTCAAACTGGAGATGGAACTAGCAATCTGACCGAGACACCGACAATATATGGTCGCCACTGCAAATCTCGGATGAATGAAAACTCTTAAAGATCGTGGCAATGCTCCACGAATCGAACCCCGCCGGATCCTTCTCCTCTTCGAGGTTTTTGCGATCATGTATTAGGTTTACAGGCCTTTTGCCTTCTGCTAGGGTTTTAGGCAGGCCATCGTCATTCATTAAAAAAGCCTATGTCTCTGTTGTAAGGTATTCCACTACATCCACCACGCGCGCGTTCCTTAAACGGTCTTCGAGACGAGTCGGGCAGAGATCGGGGGGCATGCGGTTGGAATTACGAAGTCATATAGGCAAGACCAGGAGTCCACGATGATGACGTGCGGTGCGGTGCGGTGCAGCACCAAGGTGGCACGTGCCTCATTGCAATGATGAGGGCTTGGTATGCTTTTGGGCAAGGACATGGCATGTCCTTCAAAGAAATTGAAAACACTCCTATATAGATTTATGATAATTATTATTTAATAATAATAATAATTTGATTTAAAAAAAATAAAATTTATGATAATTATTATTTAATAATAATAATAATAATGTGATTTAAAAAAAAAAAAAAATTAATTATTGTTAGTAACGAAAAGTATCAATACATTAATACTATCTTAATACATTATCTCTCATTTCTTATAATTATTGGAAAATCCATTATCATATTAATTTTACTTCACTATGCAAGAAAATTTTGGGTAGCTTAGGGATGATTATGTTTAGGGTAGACAAATTCTATTATTAAAAAATATCACCAATCTCCAAATTATATAATAAAAAAATTTCTTCTACATGTACTTCTTTTGAATTTTAAAGCATTTTGATTGGTTAATATCGAATGACATTGAATTAGCATTAGGGTTGGGGGGCACATTTTTTAACCAAATTTCTTCTAACGACACACGCAAAGGACGTGATAATTCGCAAATGTGACGTTTGGAGTCCATATAAGAACACAAGGCGCACAACCAAGAAGGCATAATGAAGAGGGAAAAATCAACACCTAGCTTCTTAGGTAGATTCACACAAGGAGGGGCGAGCTCCCTGAAGTAGCCAAATCGCTCCACATGGGAGGACTTGTGCTACCTGAGGGGATTTTGTGGATAGATTCGAGGTGACCTTCTTTGTATTGAGTCTAGCAGGTAGGGTGACTTTGAAGTTTCAAGAAGTCCTGTCGTAGGTCTGGGAGAGGCATGTTATGAGACAAAACTGAAGATCTATGTGAATTCTTGTAAAAGAGGAGAGATGGTGAGTCTGTGATGGGAGCACTGTCGGAGTTGAAAAAATTGTTGTGACAGATGAGTCTTGGTGTGACAAATGCGTGTATGAGGGTTTTGGTGAGGTTAGGCGAGTTGTCCAAGTTGTAAATCGAGTCGGTACTGCTCATATTGTAATTGTTTCACAATATTAAGACTTATCCGAGTGTCAGAGACATCTTATGTTGATTGCATTATATCTTTGTGTCTCTTGTTTGTTTCACAGGTGTTCTCTTTGTTTCGCATGTTCATGGATGTATGCTTAAATGACTAAGTGTTAAGAATGCTAACAAATTGTCTAAGCATACAAGTGAGTTGAACTAGAGTAGGAGTGTGACTTTCTCGTAGCTTAAAACAAAGTATGGGTATGATGTAGGTGGAGAGGCGTAGTTCGGATGAAGTATCCTTGGTGTTGCCAAGAAGCCAAGTGAGATCTATCATGTTGTCACACACCCTCAAGAGGTGCACGATCATACGATTCAGGAAGGAATCTTGTGGGGAAGTGATAGATGGTATTAAAGAAAACTTTGAAGACAATTTGGTGAGCTCTTCACCACTGTCGCCTTCGTGACAGATGGTATCAGAGCTTAAAGAACGCTCTAATAATGTGGTGGTGATAATGGTGATAGGGAACAACATGAAGACAATTTGGGCATAGACTTGGTCCATAGTTCGATGAGGTGGTTTGTTCCATCACAAAGATATTATGGGCATGTAATGTTCCATATATAAAAAGTATGCAAAACATAAATAAATAGCTAGAAATGGAAGATGAACAACAATAGAATTAGAACAACACAAAAATAATACCAAAATGATACCAGAAGAACACCAGAAATAGCACTTTGATTACTGAGAGCAATGTTCAGTTGCCTCTTCAAGGGGGCAACCTCCAACAAAGAAGATCTCTATTACAATAATATCGAAGACAAAATTTCTCATACCCTCGACTCCTATTTATAATAAATATGTCTATCAAAAGAACCATCTAGAGGAAGATCATTCTAAAGCAGAAGCTTCTATTAGGTCTTCTTACATTGGACTTATTCTTCCTTATTGCTAGGCCTTCTTAATATTGACCTTTATTACATGGAAATATATTATTCTACCTACATGAGGGGTTAGGTCCCTTGTTGGATCATGTTGTCATTGATGCCAATGGTTTGATTGATTGATGACAAGTGATTGATTGATGTTAAAGGATTGATTGTTTGATGATTGATGTAATATAATATGTATTTTCCTTGATGGGAATGCATAGATGAAGATGGATCAATGAGTTGTCATTGATACATGATGAAGATGGATCAATGAGTTGTCATTGATACATGATGAAGATAGATCGTTGTGGTTTCATTGGTATATGATGCATTGTTGGAAAAATGTATAGATGACTCATTATTGTCTTATCATGATTGATAAGGTGCCCAAATGAATGAACTCCAAAGTGGCCCCCTTATGGTGAAAGCCCTCACAGGAAGACGCTTTGTGGATTGAGTTATCTTAGAAGAATGGTTGGAGGACCCTTGGTCTCATTGTTTTCTTATCATGATTGATAAGGTGCACAAATGGATGAACTCCAAAGTGGTCCCCTTATGGTGAAATCCTTCATGAGAAGACGCTTTACGGATTGAATTATCCTAGAAGAATGGTTGGAGGACCCATGCTTGTATGTGGAATAATGAGATGAAGATCAAGGGAATTGTTGGTGAAACTATCCTAGATGGATAGTGCTTGTC
This sequence comes from Picea engelmannii, assembly GCA_009831015.1. Lineage (NCBI taxonomy): Eukaryota > Viridiplantae > Streptophyta > Pinopsida > Pinales > Pinaceae > Picea > Picea engelmannii. Next base: position 173 of record ML821035.1, on the reverse strand, counting down.
ATGCCATTTTCGGTGGTATGTGGAATGTCGCATAACTCCTCATGGTTTGAGAGTTATGGCCTTACGAAGATGAAAGACCCCCACATGAAGGCTTGAAGCCCCCAAGGTCAAAGAAGTCAAAGTGACCTAAAAGAAGAAATCATTATTTAAATGATAAAGTAAAGTGACAAAGT
>ML821034.1:125172-137545 GCA_009831015.1 Picea engelmannii | reverse complement strand
AGTATATCTAATCAGGGGGAAAATGCTTATTGTATCTCTGATCAGGGGGAGAACAGAGTCACTCTCAATGTTATTTGACATTGATGTCAAAGGGGAAAAAAAGGTGTGGTCTGGATGCTACAGTTGGAGGTCTAAGAAGAATAGTGCAACTCTTCAGGGTTGCCATCAATGCCAAAGGGGGGTATTGTTGGCATGTTTTACATGAAGAGTGTTCTTGTCATTGATGGAAAGAACAACAACAATGATGGAAAATAGGAAAAGCATAAGCTCAGGAGAAGAAGAGAACAATATGCAGAGATCAAATCTCAGAAGGGAAATAGCAGTACAAAAAGATGATCAACATCAAATCCTTGATCGTGGATCTTCTTCAAGAGTCTTCACGACCGTTGGATCACTTTAAGTGGAAGGATAGGATAAGAAGGGCCAAACGGTTGAGAATTCGATTACCCGAATATCCGTCAGCCGTCAGATCACCTTAAGTGGAAGGACAGGATAAGCAAGGGCTAAGATCTGATATCTCGATCACCCAAATTTCTGTCAGCCATCGAATCAAATTAAATGGAAGGATAGTATAAGCAAATTTGGAGGGTCGTTGGATTTAAACCAAGGCAAAGCTGCATCGCATACAAATCGAGTCGTTGATCCAAGATCTTGATAAAACGAACATTATTTGTTTCGGGTCTAAATTTGTGAGGGGGTTACGCTTCGGAAAAATCTCACTTCAAGAATTTCAAGTTGAGAACTGAAATACCTGAAGCCCGGAGAGCCGGAGAGCCAAAATAAATCCTCGACCATCGGATCATCCGAAGTAAATTTTAGCCGTCATATCATTCTAAAGTGGAAGGATAGGATAAGTTAGAATAAGGGTGCGCTAATCTCAACATCCAATAATTGAGCACTCATATCTACGGTCGATAGGGCATATCGGACCCCCCCGACCTTTCTTCCTTTAATCGTGGGGGAGTTCCAAGTTGGTGGTATTTTCCATGTGGGACCCTCATACGTGTCACCTTCCTGTCAACTTGGACCCCCCTTGCTCATTACCACTTACCACCTAACCCCAACTCCGAGTAAACTACCAAACCAATCATACATACCACCTCTGCGCTCTGACGTCACACTCCACTACCCGCTACATGTCACACTCCACTACCACGCTCTGCCTCCACACTCCACTACATTGCCTACATGCCTCACCCACGTCAGCAGACCACCTCAGCAAGGACATGTGGAATACCACATCAGCAAGGACATGTGGCAGACCACATCGGCAAGGACACGTGGTAATAATCTGCATACTTTGAGGGGAAGTAAAGTTTGAGACTTGAGATTTCAGAAGTCCGGAGACCTGAAAGAGATCTTGATCGTTGATCAAGAAATGGGCCACAGAACCGTTGATCTGGTTGAAAGGTCAAATTCTTGAAGTAAATGCAGAGTTGTCGATTGAGAAGGATAGGTGTCTACAGATCATCAACTCCGAATTATTGGTGTACGGAGAAAAGAAGGGTTTGAGATTTGAAACTCCTGGAGCCCGGATCACAAAGTAAATCACAATCGTTGATTTAGGAAAGTTAGATCTAATCCGCAGAACTTGAAAGGACAGATTTGAACCGTCAGTTCAGGAAACCTGTCAAGATCGTGAGATCGATGGTCCCATTGCATTGTGGGGTCAGAACATGATCGGGTCTTAATTTTTCATGAGCGAGCCACAATAAAAACCACGGTATCGCCAAAGGCATACGTGGAGCTCTGTAGTGAATTGTGGGGAGAAAATTGGATTGCCCTCAAACCACCTTTGGTCACGCCCGTAATCACGTGGTCACATGAGAGCATCGCCCAAGGTCACATCAGCGGAAGATTGAGGAAGGATCTAGCATTGCTAGGCTCCACATTGGAGGTTACACATTGAAAAGTCAAAAAGCATATGCATGTATAATCCAATGACACTGATCAAACCGAATCTGATCGAAGGGTTGTTATTTCATCTCATGATTTCTCGATTAGTTACGATTCAGTTACACTAACTGAATCATTGTTCCTGAGTGGTTAAATCGTTTTTCCTGAGCATTGGAATCATGATTCCTAAGTGTTTTTTAGATTCCCGACTTGAGCGTTGGAGATGCGGAGTGTAATGGATGATGAGAGTAGGAATAAAAGAAAAATGGCGTGACAGAGAGAGGTTGTTGTTTCTCTGTAAAAGTAGTCGAACTGTAAGCAATTAAGATAATAGCATGAACTGAGGGAGAAAATGCAGAGATGAAGAACATAAGTTGGACAGAGAAGAAATGGTGAAAACGGGAGATTGTATGAGAACTTAAGCATAAGAATATGCGAGCAAGAACACACTGATGCAAGCAGATCAGAGTAGTGTAGCAGAATAGTGATGAGATTGATAAGCCATTGATATTGTATCATTGTAATAAATTTCAGAAAGCAAAGATTTATATCTCAGGGTGGTAGGGTGGTTCTAGGGAGGACTGTTGTCCTCAAAGTTTCAAGTGGGTGCTTGAACACAGGGAGTTGTAGCTTCCATCTGGTTGTAACCAGAAAAACTAAGGTGGTAGGGTGGTGCAAGGGAGAACTATTGTTCTATGTTATACAAGTTGGTGCCCGTGTGACTGAAAGTTTGTGCTTCCATCCAGTTGGTGTTGGAACACTCAGGGAGTTGGTGCTTCCTTCTAGTGGATGCTAGAGAAACCAGAAATTTGGTGCTCCTGACAAGTTGCAGCTTGTAAAATAGAAATTGTAGCCTCATTTTGAGTTGGTGCTTAAAGATTGATGATGTACAAAAATTAAAAGACTGCCTATTATTCTAAGAAGAAGAGGTTTTATCCCTTTATGGGTTTCCTCATGAATATTTGTCTCTGTGTATATCATATGTGTGACTGATGTTTATTATTTCTGTTGTTGATGACTTGCATAATATTGATGATCACTTGGAGAACATTAATAATATTTCAATAAGCATAAAATTGTTTAAGCACAGTAACAACTAATTCACCCCCCCCCTCTCAGTTGTCTTAGTATTTCCAACATGATCATCGTCATGAGACAATGTTTTCTCCTCCTCTATTACATAATTATGAATATGTATGTCTTCTCTTTCTTTAGTACCTGCAAACATACACAAAATGTCATATTTAAAAACATAAGCCTCTTTAGTTTCATTTCCTTCCTATGTCAGCACATCCTCATCCTGATATGAGCTCTCCACATAGCCCACTGTTGAGGGAAAGACATAATTTATCTTACTCAAGCATTTTTTAATCCTTCTTGGCTAAGACAAGATAGTCGAGAATATCACCCTATGTTTTATAGCCTCAGAAAGTATTTCCCAATCCAAAAGTATTAATTACAAGGGCTTAAGTTTATTTTTTTAATGAAAAGATTGTTGCAAAATATGAAATTTTTATATAATTTTCTAAAAATATACAGATTACAGAAAGTAAATGCGGAGATAAAAAGAAAAAGAAACCAAGACACATACACACAAATGAGACAGAATATCAATCACTTTTTTTCATTCCAATAAATCAAAGTATCTTTCTCTTTACAAAATCTCTGTGAGGGCATGGACCAAAGTCAAATTGAGATATCACTGATGAAAACCATACAAAAGGACTCTGACAAGAAGTAAAAACTAAACTTTAAATATGGATCATCTTTCCACAGAATGTTGCCAATTTGGCTTTGCACAATATCATTTATCAGTCATGAAACTTAATCCATAAACAGACAAGTATACACAGACTATCAAAGATAGATCAACACCTCTAAAACAAGCATCTGAATGATATGGTTCAGCTTTGAGCCTTGTTGTCTACAATAGGACCATGCTGTCAAAAAGAGAATTAGGCCTTTAATGAACTCAAGAATGAATGAAAACTAAACTATCTCATGAAAACAAAAGAGCAAACCTTAGTATTTCTTTCTCCTTCTATTCTCCTCTTGTTATTCCTTCTCATTTGGCTTGTATGCATTCCAAATCAATTGAAGTAGTTCAACTACCTCCTTTAGTTAAATTAATTAAAATTAACTAATTTTAGTTTAGGGGAATTAATAATAATAATAATAATAAAGGGTCTTTACTAAACAATAACTAAGAAGGTGGGACCCCTTGTGACTCATTTTTTTATTATTTACAAAAATAAACAAAGTTAGATAATCATTTAAACACATGCCTCCTTGTAGCTCCCATAAATATTTCCAAAATTTGAATATTAAATATCAGAAATAATTCAAATCATATCCAAAGTATGAAAATAACCACATTATCCCAAAAAATATTTTGTTGTCCAAAACTTTTTGTAGGCCATTGTCTTCAACAACTCAAACATAAACACATAAATTAAAATCCATATTTGTCACTTTGAGAGGCAATCCTTCTTCTGTCACTATTGTCCCCTTTGGACTTCCTAGAATTAGCCTTAGGTTGATTCGAACCTTGAGGCTTAATCTCACTAATAACATGGGAACAATCATCCCTCAGGTGCATACGGGAGGACATTGATTTTGATGAGTCATTTGAAGGAGATGAGGGGGAAGCAACAAATTTACCTTTGTCTTGCACATGGGGGACCTCGGTTTTAAGCCATTTGCTAGCATGAGAGGACTGAAAAGGTGAATGTACAGGGAAAATTTGAACATTAGGATTTACAGGTGGAGGAGGAGGAGGTAATGACAAGTTGGGCTAGCCACGATGGTGGGAGACTGTTGGATGAAGAATCTCCTTCCATCCATCATTTTCGGGAACTTCTATTTGCACGGATACATGAGGAGGCACAGAAATACCAAGGATATTTTGAGGTTGGAAGGGAGGCCTCTCTAGTCGGGGTTGAACTATCCCTTGCCCAATCCAATTGAAGAACCCATATTGAAAAAGTTGGTTCAACTCATGAGGGTCAACATCAAAATGAATTGAGAATCTAGGCCTTCTAAGCCCTCTGTTCCAGTTACCTCTTCCTCTATTGTTTCTACCATGACTGCCTTTGCTGAATAAACTCATCATGTATGCAGTGATTCATTAGTAACTAGCCCTTAACAAACCATACATGACATTTTGTTTATATGAAACAATGTTGGCTCAGAAATTGACATAAGACCCATGCAATTCAATCTAAAATAAATTATTTAATAATTTCCAAGTGAGCAGGGGGTGAAATAGGGTTCATGGGACATTTGGAGGATTGTAATGATAAAACAAACGGTAGTATGACAGGGAATAAAACACAAGTATTGCTCAACAATTCATTAAATAATTAAACTGCACAATTAAATACCAAAATTATTAGATGCCACATATTTATCTGTCATATCTTTTTCCACCGTCATACAGAGTTTTAAATTTATTTTATAGAACAGGGCGTGTAAACATGAAATTGGGATCGTAAGGGGGTTATAATGAACGAAAAAGTGATAGTAGGAGAGGGAATAATATGGATATTGTTCATAAAAAATAAATTAAATAAAACAACGACCATAACTTTGTTCAAACCCACAAAGCAATAAGGATTCACTTTAAAACCAAAATTATTTAACCATCCCTCAATTGCAGAAAGAATGCTTGTTGACTTCAAAATAAAAGACAATTCATATTCCCAGAATACTTCAATTATAACAGCCTTTGCATCTTATACAATATCTATGCAATATCATAATCACATCATTGCCAATTTCATAGTAACATTATGACCCTTTGAACCTCAGTCTTCCATGCTCCAAAAATAACCCTTTTTATTTTTAAAACAAAATATAATATGCACAATGATTCCAAACATCCATATCCAATATTCATTCCTTGAAATCAAATAAGAATAAACCCAATATTAACCACAAACAGTGGACTTTCCATCACTGTTTGGCATAATCCATTGCATTAAAACTCATAATTGGGCCCTGATTCAATCACAAACAGGTATTCAACAATATAATCGACACAAATCTTGATTCGTCAAAAGCATTTAACCAATAACATGCAACTATGAGCTTGAGTTTTTTGAAAATCGAACATGTACATACATCCTTTAGAAGAATTATCCAACAATTGACAGAGCCAAAAAGTGCCCGAGGAGAAACAAAAACAAGTTGAGCTCAGTAGAACCAAATCGTTCTCGATAGACCAAAACTTAGTCGTTCTCAACAAACCAGGCACACATAGGTGTCTCTTTTATTCTTGACATGATTAAAAGGAGACTAAGATCATGTTTAGGGTTTGACACAACAATGGAGGTAAGAGAAAATATCTTGCCCAAATGAAAAAGATCCTCAGGTATGCTAAGAACTCGTGCCCTTAAAACTTTATTGCAGAGAGGTAACAAGAGATGGATCAATAAAGAAAGAGTCCTTGAAAACATAGATAACTCATGCCCTTCTTTTTAAAACAAGTTATCACAGAGAAGCAACCACAAGTAATCAAGAATAGTCTTGGAAGAACAGAGATCCCGTGCTCTTTTTAAATCAACACAATCGTTTAACCTATAACCCAAATACTTGATAGTTAGGGTTACCAAAGCATGACAGTTAGCCACTCCAACGGAGATGAGAAGAATCAAATACTCAAAATACTTTGAGGAGAATGCCCAAACACAACTCGTTGAAGAACCCAATCCTAAACGAACTTCCATTTAAAATTTTGGGTGATTCCCAAGACCCGACTATACCATGCGTTTAGAAACAATGATAGTGAAGGCAATGCCATGACAAAAGATAACTCGGGGTTTAGCTAGAATAAAGCAAGATCACTTCAACTCTTAACAGTTGCATTGCAACCGGAGGAATGAAACATAACATTGACCGAGACAAAAAAGAGTGACAGCGTTTAGCACCAAGACTGTTGTAAAACCCATGCACCAAACTCAGATCTTATTACACCATTATCATAATTTTTCACAGAGAACCAGAGTAAAACCCCAAGCTGACCACCATGTTTTAAACCAATAACCAATGCACAGGCTTCACACAGGAATAAAATCCATTACTTTTCTTTAAAATGTCAATAGTCTCGAGTATTCACAGAAGAAACCATATGCACAACACTGATACACAGTCAAATATTAATAAAAACACAGACCTCATGCAATTTTGAGTCAAAAAAATTGATTCATAACACAGAGGGACCATCATGGATGGAAAGTAAAGGAGACATACCTGGAAAAAATCGCTTGAGGGAAGAGTTGGACTGTATTTTCCTCTCACAACTATAAATCGCGGAACCTTCACAACCACCAGAGCCAAAAAAATAAATGAAACTATGGCTAGGGTGACGGGCTCGAGGGTGGTTTGGAGTGACGTGCAGTAAATGCACGCCACTTCCTTCCCCAACCCTATTCAATTCAACATACGAGCAAGCCCATACACCATAACATCAACCATTAATTCAAAAAACTATCCATTGTTATATCCATTACATAGTGTGCCACCCTAAGTCGTGTCAAAACATTTAACAACAACCGTATGCTACAACATTATCATATATGCTTAAGACATAATCCTTTAATAAAGCACATAAGTCTAGCAACTAGGTTTATCACACTTCATTTGTCACCATTGCAATAACCTTAGGACTTGTTCATAGATTTTTTCCTTTTATTTTTGTTCAAGCTCCCATATCATCTTTTGCATGAAATCATGTATAAGATCATTAATCAATGTTTAATGCATAACATAACACCTGTAACAAAATAATCCTTATATCCATAACACTTCCATGTATTGCGAGTGGCCATCAATACCATCTAGAAATAACACATCAACCAACCATGTTGTCATAATGAATGAAACCATGACTTGAATCATCAACTGTAGAAGAATGTGTAGGCATCATTATAACAACAAAAAACATATAAGCGTAACACATCCATCATAGCGCCCCTAGTCTACAAGGGGGTCCCATCTACTAGTTAATTATTATTATGATAAATAAACAATAGAGCTTGGCAATCATTTGCGAGCAGTTTCATCGTTGTGATTTTAAGCGTCAACACCCACGGGATTCTCAATAGGTCTTTCTACTTTCTCATCATCCTCATAAAGAAAGAATCCTTTCTCTGGTTCACATAAGTGAACTCCTTCCTCTAAAAGTGACCTCTACCTGAAGTCAACTCCTATGAGTTTCTCCTTCTTCATCCAAGAACTCAACCTATGCTTCAAGCTCCTCAACTTACTTGAAATTAATTGCATCACAAGCCAATTTACTTTCTTCTTTACATTTCAACCTTGTCACTGTTTTTCCTCTATATTCCTTTGTAGCAGTTGTTCAATGTAACTGAGTTGTACTCTGAACTCAGTGAATCCTCTATCAAGATCCTCTTGACCCATCCTCTTTATGCCAACTACTTTGGCACCTTCCGTTCCGCTGTTGTGGCTTATTCTTGAACCTCTATAATGACCATCAATAGTCATCTCCATCCCTTTCCTTTGTGAACTTCTCCTAGTACTATGAGTTGCATCAAGCCTCTCTTTGTAGCAAGTCTCCTCTACTTGCCACTTAATACCTCACCAATCTTCCTCTGAGATATATCATTTTGGTATCATAGGTTCTATCCACTGGAACCCTTTGAGCATCTCCTCTGCTCCTATGGCTTCTACACTTAATTTCCTCTAGAGAACTCCTCTTGTTCTCTTCACTTACAGTCTCCAGCTGGAATCATCTACAACATTTGTTGATACAAGGTTTTTCAACAAATTCCTCTACCTAAGAGATCGACTTGTTCCCATTTCCTCTGTTACAGCTTCATTGGTTGTAATGATTGCTACTATATCCTTCTATTGCTACCTGCTAATTAACATTAACAATATTAATTAAAAATCCATAGATTAAAATATTCAAGTCATACCTTCAAGATTTGTCTAAGATCTTGTCTCCTCATTCAATGCACTTGAATGGAAAACTCCATGTCAAAACTTTCTCATGCATGCCTATGTGCATGCTTCCTTCTAAATCTGCTCACATTCTCTGCTGATGTATGTGTAATATGTAATTTATTTCATTTCTAAACTTATCTTCGTTCTGTATCCCTTACAAAATCTCAAAGAGAATTAATTTTCTCTGATACAAATTGATGAAATCAATTTCCATGCTCTGATACCAATTGATGAAATAAATTTCCGTGCTCTGATACCAATTGATGAAATCAATTGCCACACTCTGATACCAAATGATAGAGACCCCCTTGGGGATCTCAGTACCCATAGGTGAAAATTTATAAATAAAACTCTATGCAACTTCAATATCGAGCTACTCTTGATTCTTATATAGGCCCAAGATTCCTCCTTGAACAGAGTTACGTGTTCTATGTTTCACACCAGTCCGTCAACACTCAAAATAGATGCTCATCTCCATAAAAACATCTAATATAACCGTGGAACTTTCTTCTAAAGTACTCTTCCTGTAGCTCATACACCTTGTGACCTTGGGATATGACCACATGCTTAACCTTATCACCATCAGGCTCAACTCTCCCATAGACCTATCAAAATTTTCTATTCCTTTCACTATCCTCCATTGATCATCACAGAATGGACGATCTCGATCACTCATCGAAGTCTTATAGCTTGGACTCCTCACCGTTGATCGTCACAGAATGGATGACCCTAAACACACCTCGAAATGTTCATGTTCTCCAATATTTACCGTCGATCTTCTCCCAATCAGACGGTAGGTATGTTGCACCCACATGTCGTCTCCTGCGCAGATGCCCTTACATCAGCGTGACATATATCGATATTGGATCATCGGAAATCCAACCCTTAATACACTAACAAGACCCCAATATGGTATGATGTGGCACCAAACCATGTGGATTTTCCATGTGTCATTACCGATTAGGCTACCACGTGTCACCTTGATCCATAACTTTCACACGCTCCATATGTCGAATGGAACCAGACACATGTTGTCTTCTTAGTGGGCCACATGTTGCTTCCTTACTGCTATACACATATGCTGACGTTTACCGACCCTGGACTGTCAGACTTCTCTCTGCGCTTAGACTTTTCCTATGCCTGATTTGATGGTAACTGGAGGATCCAGTCATAAGGTTTGTTTACCAGTCGATCTGGTCTATCAGACCCTGGACTTCGAACTCTTTCCAATAGTCGTCCGTTCAACACGTTCGACCCAACACGTTACGTGTTGAGCACCTTCTTCGGTCTGATCTCCCTCTACACTATCAATCTTCTATTTAATTGGGCGGTCCAATCTACGTCAACATCAGACTATCATAGTCTTCACACTTCACTTATTTAGTCTTCTTTCAATTCGATGAATATCGACGATCATTATTGATCTCGATCAAGATCTAACAATTGTAATTCTTCAAGCCTTGTAAAGGCCTGGCGCCAAATCTAATGGTCACGATTAACCATTATCCTTGATTGGATGGTGGATGTTCCTCTTCACTTGTGAAAGGGTTTTAACTCTGCTCTTTGATCCACCTATGCACATAATTTGAATTCTGACTCCATTCCTCCTGGATATTACTTGATTTCAATATGATTCAAATGATCATTGTTGTTCCTGTCATGATCAACAATGTATCACGATCTTTGTGTGCGCCTTCCACCCAATACCTACACATACAATAAAAAAAGTATGATATGGACTTCCACCATTCACACACATACATTTAACAGAAGTCTTAACACATCATTGGCCACTCAAAACAAAGTGATTCTTTTACCATTTGTACATACTATACATACAAAATAAAATAGTTATCTTTCCTCTACTAGCCTTTCTCACTCTTTGGCATGATTCTCTCTCTTAATGGCCACCCTATCATGCCCGTAGGCTTACAATGGATACATACACACAGGATTGAAACCAATTTCGATTCATATCCTAATTTACATCCTAAGATCCTTCTAGGATCCACAAAATACACAAGAATCCCTAAAATATCTTCTAAGCCTCACCTTTCTTGAGATATGCTATCATAGGTAGATCTGATTAAACTCAATTAAACAAACCCTATCCTATGGATTTCTTCTCAAATTAAAACAAAACACAGTAAAATACAAATAATTCAAGACCCCCTTAGGTCTAGCCAAACAAGGTTGTTTTTAGAAGAAAGATTCTCCTGCATCAGTAAAGGAGGTACTTAGAAGGATAAAAATACACATCAAGAGCCTCTCATTTTGGTCATCAAGAAAACTTGTGATCTCTTAGCGCAAATGAAGAATTGGAGTCGTGTGAAGGAGGGAGTTCTTATAGTTTCATATGTGAAAAGGGTTTTCGGGAAACCCTATCCGAGGTGACCCCTGTATTGGCATGTTTTACAGGCAACGTACGCTTGTCATTGATGGCAAGTACAACATCGATGATGGCCTGAGTATAGGTATAATGTGCCAGGCGGGCACCAGAAGTATTTTGGGAAGACGCAACAGAACAAGATCGTGAAGACCAGAAGAGATAGTGCAGAGGCGCACGCAAAGTGCAAGAGTGTGCTTGTCATTGATGGCAAAGATCACAACCAGCAGCGCAGGGATAATGGCATGGCAATGGCAAGTTCAACAAGTGATCGTTGGATCCCATTCAGAAGTGTAAACTCCAGGAGTCAAGGAAGCAACTCATGGCAGAAAATCGTGAAATGCGAAACGCCAAAATCCGGAAACAGGAACATCAACAAAGGTTTCGGATACCGGGAGTTGGAGGAGTCAAGAGTCGAGACTCTTCATCACAGGAGTCCTGAAGTTGTGAAATGCGAAACGTCGAAATCTCGAAACAGACACATCAACAAAGGTTTCAGATATAGGGAGTTGGAGGAGTCAAGAGTCGAGACTCTTCATCACAGGAGTCTCGAAGTTGCGAAATGTGAAATGCCAAAATCTAGAAACAGGGACATCAACAAAGGTTTTGGATACCGGGAGTTGGAGGAGTCAAGAGTCGAGACTCTTCATCACAGGAGTCCCGAAATTGCGAAATGTGAAACGTCGAAATCCCGAATCAGGCACAATGAAGGCTCGTGAATTTGTGAAATAATCCTAGCCGTTGGATCGAGGTTTGATATGGGCCATCAGATCCAGGAGGTGAATGTGGCAAACCACGTCAGAAAGGATAGGTGGAAGACTACGTCAGTATTGACACATGGCAGCCACTCAGGTCACGACATGTCATCAAGTGACGCAAGAGTGACCTCACTCCGAGAGTTTTGCTTCGAGAGTTTTAGCATGAACTCTCCCCCAAAGTCCCGAAGGCTATGCTCAAATAGAAGGACTGGATTTTGATGAAACATTTGTGCCCGTAGCAAGATTAGAAGCTATCAGAATATTTCTTGCCTATGTTTGTCATAAAAGGTTTAAAGTCTATCAAATGGATGTTAAGTCAGCTTTTCTAAATGGAGATTTAAATGAAGAAGTCTACATGGAACAACCA
>ML821034.1:72732-86395 GCA_009831015.1 Picea engelmannii | reverse complement strand
GATGCATGTACTAATTTCTGGTGACGAAAACGACATGCTAGAGCACCCAAAATCGAGAACATAACCGTAACAAATCAGCAAAATACTTTTGGACTGTTGGCTGTTATAAAACAGCAGAAAATACTTTACCTGACAGTGAAAACGTAGAGCCTTTCTTTGGTCAAAGACAGACCAAGAAGGCAAGCTGATAGGACCTAGAATTTTCACACTATGTTGGCCTCCCGTACTAGGATAATAACCAAGATGACCTCCCGTAGGGATAACAATCAAAATGGCCTCATGTACTAGGATAATAACCAACCAAGTCTAGTCTAGTCTCATAGTGACAAGGGTTGCAAGTCTAGTCTCATAGTGACAAGGGTTGCAAGTCTAGTCTCCTCACTAGAGCTTGAATATAGCCCATGATCAAAAGTCACACTAAAGATCACTCTTGAAACAAGTTTCGGAATTTTACCTCAAAAATAAAAGATGTCTTCAAACTCAGATTTAGACATACTTCATGTAGCAGATCTGAACTTTGTGCCTAAGATAGATCAGAAATTCGTACCATAACATGCCTGAAATATGCACTATATAGTTCTGGAAATTTGCTGAATAACTGACCTCAGAATTTGCCTCAAGCTTGCCTCAGAGCAGGCTGTAAACTTACCTCAAGAACTAATCATTTATCAGTACTCAACTCAGGCCTGAAACTCAGCTTTATACTCTTCAGATCTGCACACAAAACTGATATAGAAATTGGTCTGGAACTGTACCCAATAGGTCTTGAAAAATTCGCCTTCAATCTGCCTTAGATCTGTCACAAGGCTGCCTCAGATTTCTTGTTGTTATAGCCTTAATTCTGTCATAGAATAGGCTTCAGAACAAGCCTTGATTTCCCTTTAGATTTTGGCCTAAAATGATTCAGATTGGATTTCAGAGGTGGTCTTAGGACTGCCACAGAACAGGCGTCTAACTTAGCCTTTCTCCTTCAGAAATTTACTTTGAAAACAGCACTCAAACATAGGCCTGAAACTCGGCTTTAAGATCAGATCTGCCTTTAATGACTGTCACAAATTTTACCTCAGATCTGCCTCAAAAACGAGACTGCAATTTGTTTTAGGTCTGTGGTTTTAGGGTCTGCTGTTAGGACTCTTTTGAGGCAGCCCTAGAGAAGTATCCCTATGCTGCGGTCTCCCTTTAAGACTTTCAACAGGGCTCGGCCAAGGCTGATAGGCCTGCGTCCAGCTTTAAACTTCACCACAGATTTTAATTGAGGGTTCGGCCTTCTCCTTACACCAACTGCAGGGGTATGAGAGCCTTCAATCCTCCTACGGCCTTCCTTCATTTGCTGTGCAAAAGTCTTCTTCGGGAACTGCTCTGATACCATGTTAAGTTTTGATGGTTAAGCTGATGCATGTGTAATTTATTTCATTTAGCATGTGCTTGAACCAAAAACAATGATTGCAGCAACACAATAAGACTAGCTGCAGTAAACCAAGATCAAAAGAAGAATAACCATGCACAAAAGAACTGTAATGTTCCCAAGCCAAATTTTTTGCTTGGAACACTAACTGCTCACTGTTTGTTATGTTTGCTTATGTGTTTGCAGGTTTACTCATGGAGTTGCGCATTAGGGTTTATTTGATGTTGATTAAGCAATGGAACAATAGATCTGAAGCATACAACATAAACAAGGCAAGATACAATAAAGAACACCAATGTAGGACCAATAATGCCAGATCTGACCTTTATTTAGATAGTAGATAGATCCTTGAATAAGAGATCTGCAGATCTGGAAGAAAACCCCAATAATATCAAAGATAGGTTTCCATCTGATACAATAATAAGAAATACAATGATAATAGCCTCCCAAAGGTTGTCTGACAAGAAGATCCAAGCCTCCAAAGGCCAACAGCTGCAAGAGAAGACTGAAGAGATGAGATCCTAGTCCAATATGCTGCAAAACCCTTCCAACTGGCTGAGTTGCGCATTGCCTTGGCTGCTGATGAACCCCTAAGTTTCGGCCCTCCTCTTCCTGTGCTCCAAATGCCTCCAAACTTTCTCGGAATGTAGATCGGGCTAGTAGAATCCCCCTAACCAAGTTTCAAGCTGAAAGGTGGAGTTCTTCCCCTCCAACTGAGCAAACCCTCAACTGGTTTGCGCCCCCCTGGTTGACTGAATCACTCGGATTTCGTCCTCCCCTCTAGGAGCGTCCAACTGCCACCAAAATCTCCAGAATGATAGATCGGACCAATGCAAACAAGCTAGTGAAAACTCAAGATGATATATGAAGATCCAGGCCACCAAATAAAGGAAACCTCTTCTTGCAGTGCGCCCCTCTCTCCTCCAATTCGTGCCAAACTCCAGGAAATAAACTGTTAGGATAACCTCCTCCTGAATAGACTAAAAATGATGCCAGGGACCATACGAAGAAAACCCAGATGCTCCTTTGCCAAGAAGCTCCCTCCTTTCCTCAGATTGAGCTAAACTACTCAATGTGGTGCGCCCTCCTTGTTGGAAACCCCCTAGGCTGCGCACTAGCTTGCCTCTGCCACTAGATCAGACCCCTGCAACACTGTAGAATGGTGTGGGAGGATTATTTCACCTCTGGGACCAAGCTTGGATGAAGGAAGGTGGAATCTTTCACCACCGAGTTGATCTCTAGGGTTTTAGACTCAAAACCCTCAAAACTGCTTGTGCTCAAGAGCTCCAATGCAAAATATGAGAATAATCCAGAATGCCTTAGAAGTGTGCCTTTCCCTTTCTTTTATAGCTCTAGTCTATTCATCTGTTGAGTTAATTAACCCCTAGGGTTAACTCTTAACTTAACTCACCTTTTCTTTTCTTTTGTTGAGTTACCCTTTTTCACACAAAGTCAACTCAGTAATATAATGTTGTGTTTAGGAAGTGTCTTCTGGTTGACTTTGTCCCCATGGTGCATGAGACTATAGTCTAGTGTAGATGGCTAGACTACTGAGTCTCTCCGAACCTCTTCATCAAGAGGTGGGGGACATTACAGTCTCCCTTGCTAGAAATTGCTTGCCCACAAGCAATTCTGGACCTGTCTCCTGGATCAATTGTTCCCCTTCCCAAGTGGCATCCTCCATGGGTAGGTTTTTCCACTTGACCAAATATTCTCTGATGCTTCTTTTCCTCAAGTTCTTCTCCCGGACTTCAAGTTTCTCCTCTGGTATCAATACCAACTATCCTTCTTCATCCAAGGGTGGCAATTCCTCAATAGGAGTGATATGCTTGCGAATGGCTCTCTTCAAACATGACACATGGAAGACATTGTGTATTTTGTTGCCCTATGGTAGATCCAACTCATATGCCACGACCCCTACCCTCTTGTTGATTCTGTATGCACCGAAAAAATGAGGTTGGAGCTTCTCTGCACCACTTCTCTTAATGGATGCCTTCCTGTACAGTTGAATCCTCAAATAAACCAAGTCACCGACCTCAAATGTGCACTCCACCATGTGCTTGTCTACTTGTACATTCTGTTGATTCTGTTCCCTTTGCAGGTGGTCCTTCAGTTCCCTAAGTATGTCCCGACTCTGCTAAATCCAGTCCTGAACCATGGGAGCCCTGTTGTCTCCAAAGGCAATCTTCACAAATGAGAGGGGGTCATAGCCGTATAAGGCCCTAAATGGTGGCATACTAATGGACATATGATGGGTGGTGTTGTAGCAGTATTCCCCCAAGTGAAGCCATTTAACCCATGCCTTTTGTTGCCCTGCCACATAATTCCTGAAGTAGCCTTCAACCCATTTGTTAACTATTTCTGTCTGGCCATCTGTTTGAGGGTGATAGCTGGTACTAGGTGTTAGGGTCGTACCCACCAACCTGAAGAGCTCCTGCCAAAATGTGCTCATAAACCTATTGTCCCTATCACTCACTATGGTTTTGGGTAAACCAAGTAATATGAAAACCTCCCGGAAGAACAGGTCTGCAACCTGTGCTGCACTGTAGTCTGTGGCAATGGCAAAAAAATGTGCAAACTTAGTCAACCTGTCCACTACCATGAAAATGCAATCTTTTCCCTGAACCGTGGGCAACCCTATGATGAAATCCATAGATATGCTTTCCCATTTTTGCTCTGGAATGGGAAGTGGTTGTAGTAATCCTGTTGGGTGAGTGTGTTCATCCTTGTTGTCCTAACAAGTGCTGCACTCCTTGATGTGGCACAACGCATCTTCTTTCAAACCCTTACAAGCAAATCTCTCCTGAACCTGCCTGTATGTCTTGATGAACCCTTGATTCCCTGCTACTGGTGAATCATGGCTATGCTTGTAGCACCTTGGCCTTAAAGGTTGATTCGAGGACCAAGAAAATTCTACCCTTGTAGTATATGATATC
This sequence comes from Picea engelmannii, assembly GCA_009831015.1. Classification (NCBI taxonomy): domain Eukaryota; kingdom Viridiplantae; phylum Streptophyta; class Pinopsida; order Pinales; family Pinaceae; genus Picea; species Picea engelmannii. Next base: position 82,054 of record ML821034.1, on the reverse strand, counting down.
ATCCATGACTGTAAGGTTGTCATCTTGTACCTGTCCACCCATCACTTCGTATGCAAATTTGTTTTTTGAATACTCTACCAAAAGGTGAGCCTTCCAATCCATTGAAATGTCATCATAAACTGATGGTCTTCTGGATAAGGTATCTGCTACCACAATATTCTTCCCTTTGACAAATTCGATGTCAAAGTCATAATCCTGGATTTTGCTCACCCACTTTTGTTGCCTCTCATTCAGGTCCTTCTGATCTAGGAAGTACTTGAGGTTGTTGTGATCTGTCCTCACGACGAATTTTTCCCCAACCAAATACTGCCTAAACTTAGCCAATGCATGCATGATGGCTAGCATTTCTTTGTCATAGATGGTGTAGAGGAGCTCAGGACCTCTCAATTTTCGGCTTTGATAGACAATAGGATGCCTATTATGCATAAGCACTGCTCCAATGCCTTCCCCTGAGGCATCGCACTCTATTGTGAAAGCCTGTGTGAAATCTGGTATGGCCTATCATTCTAGTGGTTTTGTGGAGCATTTGGAGGCCTCTAGGAGGGAGGCCGAATTATCTAGGGTTTCATTCATACAGTGGGGTGCAAATCCAATAGGAGGTTATTCATTTGGTGGATCATCTCTTCACCGATCCACCTGAGACTTCACACGGGGTCTTGTATTGCCCTGATCTACAATTTGGCATCTTCATTGGAGCATTTGGAGAACATTAGCTACAGGGCCGAATTGTTGAGGGTATTCTGCAAAGCGTGATCTATCCAGTTGGGGGTTTGGCAATCCATATGGCACATCTATCTTTTGTACTGGACTTCATTGTGTATTTAGCCTCTAGAGGCTTTCATCTTCTTCTCGGTAGCATTTTGTAGCAGCTCTTAGTATGTATATTGGATCCATCTGTTGATCATTCCAAATTAGCCTCACTCTTGTATCAGGTTCTTACCCATGATATTAATAAAGGTCAGATCTTGCTATTGGTTCCTGTTATCCATCAAAGTTACACTAGGATGGATTTCCAGCAAGCCGCCAAAGTTTGAACATTATTGTTCAAAATTCAGAGTTCAGAAGTTCAGCCGGTCATAAAGACCACATTTTTTCTCTTTACATTTCCATAAAAATTGTAATAAGAGATGTTGCATGAAGAACTTGTAAAAGGTCTTAGCCACCTTAAGTCCTAAGCGTGAGTTATACTCTGGAGTGTTTTTTCACTCACTAATTATATTTTGTTGTTTTCAGGCGATTTATAATTTATGAGTTTTTTCACTCAATCCCTCCAGAGCTGGAGTATATGCCCATGGTTAGGCTTGAGCATGGATCTAAGCCTAGTGTCTAATGTATATTACCATGCTAAACATTCTCCTAGAGTCTTATAAAAATGTACTAAGTCCCCCTTAGGATTTTTTAATTTTTTCAGTTAATTAAAAAATTGTCAGAATTTGGCAATTTTTAATTAAAAAATAAAGATGTATTAAAAAAGTGGTACTAGGGGAATTAATATGCCATGGGGTTGCTCATTTTTTGACCTAGAGAACCCATATTACGTAAGTACCCACTTGGTTGAGTAAAATTAGTGATTTTAATCACTTAAAAATTAATTTTACTCCAAAAACCCAAAAAAGTCAAATAAAATCATAAAAAATCAGCAAATGCTAATTTTGGGGAACATGTTTAGACATGTTGGAGACAAGTAAAGCCTCAAAAGGCAAGGTGGCAATCACAAGGGACAAAATCGACTTGATTAAAGATTGATTGGGTGATGTGGTTTATGATTTAGAGTACATGCCAATAAGGAGGTGCGCCCCTCTTGAGAGGTGGCGCATTCCCACATGGGGCAGCCCACCTCTTGAGAGGTGGCACACCCACACCCTCCCATCCATCACACTTGGCACTATCATGAATTAGTGGAGAGGTGTCACCCATCTCCTCAACACTTGACTGCTCTCCTCTCACACTTGGTGCGCCCTCCCTCTACATGTGGTGTGCCCTCCCTCATGGGAACCTTCACCCATTTGCTATATAATGAAGCGTTCTCCCATTTGCTGAGTTAGTCGGACCTTTGAGAAGAATTGCTTGTGTATCATTGCTATTGTAATACTCTTTCTCATTTTGGAATGAAAGAAGACTTTGGAGGTCAAATTGGTGGATTGACCAAGTGGGTGGATGCATATGTGTATGAGGTGATATTATTCTATTGTTTCTTGCTGTTATTTTTTTTGGTTAATGTGGCCTTATAGGAGTACTATTACTCAATAGGGTAAGATTGCTAAGCTAGTTGGATTAGTTATCTTGCTATTTATTTACTTAAGCGATTTTTTGATGCAATACTTGTTTGGTTTAACATATTGTGTTTTGAGGTCTCTTTTGTAGGTGATACCATATTCTAACCCTCTCTTTGCAAGTGATTGAAGAAATTCATACCTCAACTTGGAGAAGTGGATGATCTAGCTTGACTCCTCCTCTTGTCCAAGTCCTTTGAAAAGATCCCTTCACAATTCACCAAGAAGGAATCCATTGCCCAATACTTTCCAAGCACAAGCTTGTTCTCTTTCTCCTTCTCTTGAAAGAAAAATTTCTTGGTTACTTTACATATATATGCAAGCAAGTTTGGATCTAGTTTATCTAGCTAAATCGTCAGTTCCTTTCATGCATGCAAGTGATAGCTTAGATCTGATTTCTGTTTCTTAAAGTTGCTATCTTAATAATCTAGATCTAGTATAGGAAAGTAGTCCTTTGCTCAAATAATTTTCTGAAATTTCTAAAGGGTTAAAGGCTAATATTTTCCAAGTGTTTTCATTGTTCAAATCTAGCATCTAAGTGCTTTAAACTTGCTGTTTTAGAACAGCCACAAAAGACCCCAAGGAAACTAGCTTTCTAGCTTGAGTTTCTTAGTTCCCTTTTGCCAATTTTTGTAAAATTTAACTTAGAAATTTTTGTAGATTTTTGCTAATAACCAAAGACACTCTTAAAGTGTTTTTGGCCATCTTGTGTACTCTTTTGTTTGCTGTTTTGTGCAGGTCATTGAATAAACAAGGGGAAATTCTGCCAAAATTTGGCGGAATAGGAGCATTTGGGACTTCCAAAAGCACCCTATACCTTCCTAAGGAATTTTGTAACTTGTAAAAAAAAAAAACGTGATTCATTGTTATAAGGATCCTAACCTTTTTTTTGAAAAAGATCTAAAGACTCCCAAAGAGCACTTGTAACCGAGTTAATAAAATAAGTGAGCCAAGAGAGGCCTCACTCTTTGTTTTCCCCTTAAGGGGGGTTGGTGTTGTGGTTTTGGACTTTCTTTCATTCAGTTTTCTTTCCTTGCTTAAAGTTCAAACTATCTCACCTTAAGCAATAAATTGAATAAATATTCACATAGATTAGATTTCAATTTGGAAAGTAACACTTAATTGCTAGATTAGCTTTATTTCTTGCAATTTCAAGTTGGCAAATAAACCATCCCCTTAGCTCCTCGAAAGAGGCCTAGTTAGTGTGGATTAGTAATTAGTCTCACATTTCAATTTCAGATATTTCATTTCTAGTTTAAAATAAACAAATTCCCCTCAGCTCTCAGTGCGGTTCCTAACCCTTCCAGTTGCGAGCTAGTCTTGATCTGCTGGAAGTAAGTTTCATACACGCTGTATTGGTTAGTGGTTGATAGTTTAATTAGGACAATCTCTAAAGTAGTTAGCTTAATGCGCGGGAAAAAGCCTTAAAGTGACCTGCGAAGTAAGGTGGGCCCTCTCGGGACCTGGCTTCCCACCCGTTTTGAACATCCAACACTTTGAGTGAGTTTTACTGGTGAGACCAGTGGGTTTCGATAAAGCTCTCCGCAAGTTTCCAAACAAAGATCTAACCTCCAAGGAGGCCCAAACCATTTCATTAACTCAACATCAATTTATCCTAATAAAACACACAAACTACATTGCCCACGATTCACTTTAAGGCACTGTTCTCATTTTACACTCAGCAAAGCCACAGGCTTCATTTTATTATATTGGTTATCTTCTTTGAAGCAAATTTTAAATATTACTTGCATCTAACAAACGTACCTGAGTATCCTTTTTTATGCAAGTATATGTTTGATGTTATATCGTGGATGAATAGTTTGTTTATGTGTATTTCAATTTATGGTTGATTGTTGAATGAATAATAAACTCCTAGATTTAATTTCTCGTACTTAGCTTAGTTTCAAGCCTTAGTATATTTGTTAGGGACTACCCCCCTTGGCTTCACTAGGATTTGGCCTAGACGGAGGAGTTGAGGATTAGGTGACAACACCTTAACTCTCACTTGCCCCCAAGGACACACCAAGTGGATTGAAGATTTCTTCCACGTCTCCCATGTGTGGATAAGGCGGCAACAGTTCCATAATTGGTCTCTTGTATTTCTATTGATTATATCTTCAAATCTATGTGTGATAACTAGATATAAACCCTAAAACCGAAATTAAGAAGTCAATTTGCAGGTACATACCCAAACATAAGTAAATCAGCAAAGTGTTTGACGAAATGCCACAACCAGAAACAGTTTAAAAATCACGCAAAAACATGATGTTCCTGGCATCTTGGCTTGGGAACATTACATAGGGGACCCACAAAATGAATGATAATGAATACTCAAGGTGTTAGTTGGGGGATAGGAGATCTCATCACGAGCCAGCCCATCATGATCATAGGTATTTAGCGGTCTGACATTACCATCATCTGGTCACCAAGCCAGGGTAGTGGCTCTCAGTTGCATGATTGAGGGAAAGGAGGTCTCATCACGAGTCAGCCTTCTTATTTCCGCAAGGTATTTGTGAATGACACTGTCATATCTGGACACCAAGCCAGGACAATGGCCTCCAACTAATTCCTTGAAACATAAAAGAAACGTGAAAGAAGAAACTAAGAAGAAGAATGGCAAATAAATGGGCTTGGAAAAAATTGCATTGAGGACAAGGTGCAGCTCACCCTTCACAAAGGCACCCATAGGTAAGACAATACAAACCCTTGTGTGTCATGAACCCCATGCCGAAAGGTTTACCCCACACCATCTCACATACACACATGACTAGGATAGGCTCCACCTAGGAAACACCCTAGACCTGGGAGTCATTAACCCAATAGGGCATATTGAGACCCTTCCCAAACCTAAATTTGGCAAGTTGTATAATGTCCTTGAGCATTTGTTTGGTTTAGGGGGGGTTGATGTACATGTTCGGGTGATTTGATTATTAGATGTGATTTACTTGCTATGATACTTGTGACTCATGGACCTCTGGAGGGCATACTTGTTGTCTTTGCAGGACTTTGCTCGGTGGACAAATATTCATGAAGAGATGATCAGTTCGTACCTTCATGAGGGCCTAAGAGCCAATGGATGGATGTTGAAACCCCAAGATTGGGTCATGACAAGGGTGACTGATTTACACATTGACGAAGGAATTCGTTGCCTTTGGAGGCAACTTTGGCAAGCCTAGACAAACAAGTTCCACCTCCTTCACTTGGATGATGGCCTTGGAAGGCCTAGAGACCACCCACCTATCCCATGACATCATCATATGGGGCTAGGGTTTCATGGAGACGACTTTCTGGTGAAAGAAAGGACACTTAGCACAACGTTTAGCACTTGATGCCATGTTATGGCCCTAGCAGGCCCTGTTATCGCGCAGTTTGTAGTTAAGGTAAAAGATGGATGAAAGAAAGGCAAATTGGCGTAACCGAGACTATCCTACCACTGTCACCTCAATAGGATAGCTCTTTTTGTTTAGGGTGGTAGGCCCAGTGGAGACGTCCCCGGTGACCTGGGGTTTTGAGAAGACAAAGGTTTGAATAGGCACTTGTAATAGCTAATCCATGCGTTTGAGGACCATAGATGCAAAACATTTCATATTAATATGACATTCTCACATAATGTAAATAATGTCAACATTATTTACATGGGTATCTGTTCATGCTTTCACAATATTGTCTCTAAAATTGCACACCAATAACTTGTTCTAATCTAGAGATCGAGAAGAATTTCATTACAATTTCTGAGTTGGGAAGCACAGCCAAAGAAACTCTATCACATTCCAATTTCCATAAAACAGTGAGCTAATTTTCAAATATTGTATCAATGTTACAGTATAAGATAAGATAAGACTATTTTATCAATATCCAATAAACAAGCACAAAATTAGGTCAAGGGGACTGCTGAGTACAATAGTGTCAATTGAGTGTGGGAGAACAAAAACGGCTCCTATATAAAGCAAGCAATATGTAGAATGTACAGTACTGATCTAAACTAAAAAACTTAATTCTGAACCCTGGAGTGGAGAGTGGAACTGTAAGAAAAATGTACAAGGAAATGGAACTGGAACTTTAGACATTTCCCAACGTCCATAAAAATGTTGGATAGGCATTAATCAAAAACTCCTTAAGCCATGAATGGAAATGCATCTGCACACTATAAGCAGACTAAAAGACCAATGAACTGCATTGTTGAGCAAAATCATTGATTTGAACAGTAGTTTCAGGTATTGTGACTTCACAAGCAGTGCTAATAGTGCATTGGTGCATCAAGCAACTGTATTCAAACATAAAATACCCAAAGGTGACAGGATATTTTTTTGTTATTAAATTATGAAATGTATGAAAGAACCTTCTTACCAATTGGGTTGCATAAACAATGCAAATGTATTGCGCTCTACTCCATGGGCTTTGTCTCCTCTGGGCGTCTGTATTCACATCAGTTTATCTATTAATCCACAAACATTGGTCAAGAATATTTTTTACAATGCAAAATAAATGTTAAAATTTTAAAAAGTCCTTTAGGTAGACTCACACCTGTCTGTACACTATCCTTGCACCATATTTTATTTTAATACAAGCATTTTTCAAAGGAAAAAATGCCAAGCACTTTTCGGAGAACCTATCATTAAAACCTTTAGCCAACCTGCTATAATCAGCAGTGAATAAAACAATACCATTTATATTTGCTACAAAAATAGTATTTTGGATACAAGTATTATGGCTATTGACATATTAGCTAATAACAATTAGTGCTTACAGACCAGGATGAGATAATGACAAATATGTCGAGTCTTGCATCTGGCAGACATTGACATATTGTATGGTCTTGCATCCGATGATTAAAATCAGACAATATAACTTCCTTTTCACAATACTAATAGTTGTTTCCCGGGCTAGCCTTATACTTTTGGCATGGATGTGTCATAAGTCATGACACAAAATGATTTGGATGTAGTCTGTGTTCCCTGCCTTGGTAGAAAAACTCCTACATATCATTTTAATTAGTATGCTCTTTGTTCTACTGACCAAGATTAGAAATTGTCTTGTGTTTTACCATACCAAACATTTCGTGGACTAGATTATGGATTTCCTCAAACCTGCCAGTTAGTTCTTTGTTTACTTTTATTACCTTACAAAGGATGTTGCACGGATCCTTCCATAAATTCTTCAGTCTAGTATTATGCTTCTTCCATCTTTGGTGGAAAACCTTCCAGTGTTCTACAAAAAACATCCATTTCAGCCCGAACCGATCTAATGTGCAGCTCTACTGGCACAAAAAAGCACTCAAAAAGAAGAAAAACACCTAAAAAAAGTTCCCCCATTCTAAAACCTAAAGAAAGGTTATTTAATGATGCCTCTGCCCTCTATTTCCCTGTCATTGATCAAGAGAATCGTTCTCATTTGATTTTCCATTCAGCGTTTACTATTAAATTGGTAGTTCTTAAAGTTAGTATTCAATTATAATTTATAAGGTGAATATTAATACTAGCTTAAATTTTTAACATTAAAAATATGTTGCAGGAAACACCCCCCCTGCCCACTGGTATACCAGTCCCTGAAACTGCCAGAAATGCCAAAACAGGTACAGAACAGCCTGGAAAGACCACTGGCTGTAACGTACGGCGTCTCCCGATAAAATATGGCCAGCAGCGTTTCTGGGCCGTTTCAGCGTAAATCCAAGCCGTTTCAATGTTTTTTTTGGAAATTTCCTGTCTAATGATGAACTACAGCCTGCAAACTAATTCTGCTATCACTGTGTTCCAACCTTGAATCAGCCAGAAATATTTTAATGCTGCTGTTTTTTATATTTTAGGATGAAGACTGCTCATCTGGAAATATGAAAATCTGCTCATCTGTTGTAGGGAGCATTCTTTGATGAGAAACTCCAAAGGAACCTCTCTTGTGACATCAAATTATTCTGCACAGCCTTACCTTTAAAGTTTAGACTCAACCATTGTGTTCTCTGAGACAGCCTCTTTAGAAACCACCATGCATGAAACAATCCTCGAACTGTGAGCAGACATACTATCAACAACAACCATAAACAGGGGCCAAACTCAGTCAAGAAAATGCACCCTTGTTTTGAATCAGCCACATAATAAACACCAAAAGCACCACCCAAACTTGTATATAAATATTAGTCAACACATATATTAACATGGTTCGGCCCTAGACTTTATTAGACACAGGTCGGCCATAGGACTTATTAGACACAGGTCAGCCCTAGCCTTTTGCTTAGAACAAGTTGGCCCTCTTTACATATTTTGAAACATTTCTTCCAAATAGGCCTTGTTACTGTTATCGCACAGTTTGTAGGAAGGGTTTAGGTAGCTTGAGTCAAGGCTTCAAACTGGCGTAACAGGAACTTCCCCACCCATTGTCACCTCGATGGGGAGCTCTTTCTATTTAGGATGGCTAATCCAAGGGAGACGTCCCTAGTAATCTGGGTTTCTGAAGGAGAAGGGTCAAGGTTGATAGCTTCAAAGGTTAAGGATAGGCTTCCCTTCACAGATTACTGCCAATAATGATAGTCAAGGAGAAGATCTTCCAYTGAATGGCACCTGTTTGCRAGACAAGACAAATAAAACTAAAATGTGCTGCAGTGGTTAGTACTTCAAATATTAATGACTATCTTCAACATATATATGAGCAATGATCAAATGTAATTATTGACGAAGTCAATGATTATTAAACAAAGACAATGACTTATATCACTTCTTCAATAAATACATAAGAGATATCGGCATTCAATGTACACAATCAATCCTTGTTATATCACAATGCAGTAAATAAGCTCATACACCAATATTGTTGCTGCGTCACAATGCAGAATTAGGGTGACGTCAGCCCTAGTGATAGGTCAAAAATGAAGACAATGAGTGGAACGTTTTCTCAAATAAGCTTATGAATGCAATCAACAACTCAAAATCTATCAAATGAGGTGATGAATGTCACAACGTTTCAGGCCAAACAGGAGATCAAACAAGTGTGACGTCACCTATAATGTTGCTGCTGTTAGGGTTAGGGTTAGCTAGTCAAGAGGTGGACGTTTTAGCTAA
>ML821034.1:23186-38555 GCA_009831015.1 Picea engelmannii | reverse complement strand
TTCTGCAAAACTTCTTGATTGAATGGTTGTAGTCTTATTTTCTTACATGTATTTATAATTTGCTGAATCAAAACCCTAGGTGACAAGCACACAAGTAGGTCCTTGTCTCATGTCCCCTAAAAGAGAAATTTTCAGCCATTGAAAAAGGAAGGAAGAGCCTAGCCATAGCTACACTCTCATTTTTCTTCTCCCTAAGCTAGCCGTACTTTCCAGAGGTCAAGAAGGAGGAGACATCCCAGGACTAGGTTATCTACACCTAGGGCCGTCCTTCTTCTAGGGTTTAGTGATAGATCCTTGCTGTAGCAACACTCTCCCTCACTGCACTCTCTTGTCTTGATTTATCTTTCATGCTAGCCGTTTTTTCCAAGTTAACCTAAGGAAGAAGGAGAGAGCAGGAGGCCTTTCTTTAGCAACACCGGAGTGAGCCTCTCTCCCCTAGGGTTTTGATTCTGAAGCCCTGCCATAGCAGCACTTCAGAACTCTTCCCTCTAGTCCTTTGCCATTAGTGTTGATTTGTTACATTGAATGCCAGGTCATTTCAGTATTTATTGAGGAAGTGATATTATTTGTATTGCTATATTGATAAACATTGACTTCATCAATATTTATTGCCATAATTGCTTATATCAAATAGTCTTATGAAGTACTAACCCATTGAATCATAGCTTGCATATATTGGTTTGTTGTTGCTTTGTTCCGGGCAGGTGTTCTTCTTTGGGCCTTCACTTCATTATTGGTTGTTTAGTCGGGACTATTTGTTTTGGTGGTGACTTGTGAAGGGGGAACTTTACTTTTGACTTTTAAACTTTTGCCTCTTCAAAACTCCAGGTTACCGAGGACGTCTCCCCTGGGCCTAACCTCCCTAAAGAGAAAGAACCTCCCCATCGTGGTGACATTGGGTAGGATAGGTTCTTGTTACGCCAGTTTGGCCTTCTATCTTATAACCATTTGACCTAGCTACAAACTGTGCGATAACAGGGTCGTTGATGTATCTAGTCAACACTAGACCAGATATATTCTTTGCCATGAGCACTCTCAACCAGCACATCATGGAGCCTAGGAGTGTTCACTGGATTGGGTATATTGCAGGATCAATGGATTTTGGTTTGGACTATGTTAGAGGAGATGGGGTGAGTTTGGTTGGCAACACAGACTCAGACTGGGCAGGATGTGCCACTGACAGGAAGAGCACCACAGGGTGTTGTTTTGGGTTGTGGTCAGGAGTTGTTTCTTGGTTTAGACGTGTTATCCCCTAGCCTAGGGATAACTAAGGAGATTATGTCTCGAGGCCCACAGGTCCTAGACATGCAGTACCGAGAGCCATATTGACTTGAGCTTGGCCCTGGAGGGCCCATCCTTCTTCTTCAGCGCCTTCATCTTGTCAACAGCAGCATCCATCCCATTGGCCTGGTCCTTCAGCAACAGTGGGTCTTGCTCCATGAGGTAATGAGTCTGGGTATCATGGTATGTGTCACTCTGATTCTCAAAACATTTGAATATGTGCATTTAATTATTTTTACTTCTGACGTGTGCTTGGACTTTATGCCTTTCCACTTGTCCACACCTGGGGGGAATGGCAGGATGCCCTAGCAAGATGGTTCCCATAGGGTTTGAGTTGCCACTAGGTGGGTTCATGAAAGGTCATCGTCCATTCCCACCATACTTATCACTTTTCATCTTTTCCCTCTCATCCATCCCCTACATTGGTTTGGGCATTGGATTTGCCAAGCTATCAAAGGGTTGTACCTTACCTTGTGGGAAGAAGGGGCTAAAGGCCCAGAGGGTAAAAGAAGCTGGAAAAAGATAAAAGCCAAAAGAACAAAGCCTTTAGATGCTTCTCCCAGGGATCCCCGAGAAATCAATAAAAGGCTTCTCGGCAAGAAACAGAGGGACCCATAAAATAATAAAATCAAGACCTAGTTGGATGATAGGGGGTCTCATCACGAGCCAAACTATTAGGTCCATGGGCATGTAGCGGTACGACACTACCATTCAGCTGGTCACCACGCCAGGGTAGTGGCTCTTGTGGGATAGCCAAGAGAAAGGGGGTCTCATCACAAGCCAACCTTCTCACCTCTGTGAAATGTTTGTGGGTAACATTGTCACCATTGGTCACCACGCCAGGGCAATGTCCCCTAACTAGTCTCTTGAAAGAAAAAGCAATAAGATAAAAAGATAAAAGGCATTGAATGGGCTTGGGAACATTTTCATCCATGATAAGGTGCAGCTCACCCTCTTCATAGGCACCCACAGGTAAGCCATACATTCCCCTGTCATCACTGCACCCATTGCTCAAACATCCTTACACCACCTCATCCACTTACATGGCCTGGATTTGTCTTCACCTGAAAAAATCCCACGTCCAATGAGAATTAGACCAGTAGGACCTCGTGACATCCTCTCCAAACCTAGCTTGTAGAATAGCATAACGTCTTTGAGCACTTGTCTGGGAAAGAGGGTTTTATGCATATGTTTAGATAACTTGATTGTTAGATGTGATTGACATTGCTATGATCCCTGTGACTTACGAGCCCATGGAGGGCATACTTGGTGTTGCAAGGCCACACCCGACGAACAGGTACACATGGGGAGATGATTAGTTCGGACCTCCATAGGGATAAAATCCCACCAGATGGATGTTGAGACCCCAGCCAGGGGCAAAAACATGTCAAAGGTTTGCGCCGGAGAGAGAGGAGGACGTTCCACCAGAGACAGCCTGGTAGGCCTGGACCCGGGGGGGTCTTTCTCTCCCACTATGATGTTGGCCTTGGAAGACCCATGACATCACTTCTGTGACCCTTGACGTCACCCAGCGTTGGATGGACACTTTGGAGGTAGTTGTGTGCCAAGTGGCACGTGTGGCTTGGTCCAAAGGCCTTGGGAGGTCAAACGTTTTGCTCCTAGAAGCCAACATTTTACCAAAGAGGCCTAACGTCACCCTAAAGGGGCATGACGTCACCTTTTCTGCTTGATTTAGGGTTTAATTTTTCATTTTTATGTAAAAACTAGATATTACATGTAAACTGGCCATGTCGACCTTTTTGACCTAATTTTGGTCATTTTTACTGTATAAATAAGGGTTTTCCCCTTGTATTTTTCATGATCTTTCACTCACACTTAAGTGAGGTCTGAAATTTGAGCCCTAATTAGGGTTTCTTGGCTGAAATTCAGTGCGCACTTCTTGAAGGAGGCTATTTTTGGTGTGTTTTAGCATTTTTCTTGGTGAAAGTGTTCAACTAGGCCTATTGCTAGATGATTCTTGGTGAATGTAAGTAAATTTTCTGCAATTCTTCTTCATTGAATGGTTATGGTTGTATTGATCTTGCATTTATTCTACTATTACGAAATTGCTAGCTTAAAACCCTAGGAGGCTAAAGCACATGTTATTGTCCTTGCCTTAATAACTTTCACCTACTAGATTATGCTAGAAAACCGATTTTCTTGAAGCTTTTCTTTTTGCTAAGGACCTTGCCATTGCAACACCCTAGCATATTTTGCTTCATCTAGCCTTCATCTACTTCATCTTTGAGCTAAAGGAGGAAAACTACTAGGCCCTAGGGTTACCTACTTCCTAGTAGCCATTTTCCCCTTAAGGTTTAGTGATTGAAGCCTTGGGCTACCAACACTTCAATCATTGACCTTCTTGTCTCTAACTCTCTTATTATCAATTTGTTCCTTCAAGATTGTCGTTGCTAAAAGAGACTCCATTTACCCTAAAATGCATTGATCTAAGCCTTGCACTTGAGTGATTGATAAAAACTACTCTCAAAACCTTTACCTTAAGCTCTCTACTAACTCTTCCTAACCCTAGAATAGACTAATCTACTAACCTACTAGCTATTATTACAAAAGTAAGCTACAGCCATCTATTGCAACATTAAAAGTACCTAAAAGCAATTGTAAAGTTGATTTATACACTGCCTAATTTGCTTATGACAAATGCTAGTAATTTGGTATTAACGAGTGATTATTTTGGGTCATATTTGAAGCTCTTCCAAGGCATTTATTGTGAAGCAATCATCTCATAAACATTGTTGTTAGAAAATTCTGTTTGCTTCATCATATATCAACTATTTTATGAAGTACTAACAGCAAGTTGTGCTTGCAAAAGATATATTTTCTTGTTTCTTTGTTCTGGGTAGGTACATCTACTTCATTACTTCATTGGTTAAAACCCTGGGACTTTTTGATCAGTGTGACTTGTGAGAGGGGATACTTTCATAGACACTTTAACCTTTGCCTTCTCAAACCTCTAGGTCACCGTGGACGTCTCCCCTGGGCCATCAACCCTAAATAGAAAGAGGTATCATGTTGAGGTGACAGTGATAGGATAACCTCATGTTACACCAATTTGCCTTCCTTTAACCTTTTCCCTTGGAATAAGTACAAATTGAGTGATAACAAGCCGGAAACAGAAATCAGTAGCTTTGAGTTCCACCGAGGCAGAGTACATGGCAGCCAGTCAAGCCAGTTGTGAGGCCATTTGGCTTCGTAAGTTGTTGGTTGGTTTATTTGGTCAGGAGTCGTCTCCGACAGTCATTCACTGTGATAATCAGGGTTGTATCAAACTCTCTGAGAATCCAATATTTCATGACAGGTCGAAGCATATTGATATCAGGTATCATTTCATCAGAGACTAGGTTCAGCATGGGGCAGTTCAGCTTCAGTATATTCCAACTAATGAACAGGTGGTAGACATTCTCACCAAGGCCTTGCCAAGGGGCAAGCATGTCTATTTCAGAGACAAGATGGGCTTGGTGAGAAACGCGTTCCTCGGTAAGAGGGAGTGTTGATTTTTATGTATCTTGGGAAGTGGTCCCCTTGTGTTTGTGAGTCTCTAAACACAAGAGGGAAATGTTTGACCCTTGTGCCTTTCACTTTATGTCTAATTTCATTTTGACTTAGGAAATTTAAGTCAAAAGTGAAATATGTCACTTAATTCATATTAATTCACTTTATGGGTGAATTAACAGACATAAAGCAAACTTAGGAAAGATAACCAAAAGTGGGTTTCTAAGTGAGATACTTGAGATGAGATCTCACCCATTGATTAGAGTTGGCTAAGATTGATCTTAGCCATTGATATCTATGTTTGGCCTAAGGATGGCTAAAGAGGGCGCATAGGGCAAATGAAGGATTCATTGTTCACTTGATCACTTGAGAGAGTTTGGTGAAGAGAAGAGAAGTGAGAAAGGAGGGTTTGAAGGAGCAAGCTACGCCGCACTTGTTCATGGGGTGCAAGGAGGCTTGGAGCTTCATTCTTGGAGTTGTAGTGTGTTTGCTTGGTGGGGGCGCAACCTTGGTATAGGGGTGCAAGCTTTCAAGCACATGTTGGAGAGGAGCAAACTTAGATCTGATTGGTTCATTGTTTAGGGAGCACACCAAGAGAAAAGGGTGTGAAAGGGTTTCTCAATCAGCCAAAGGAAAGGTCAAGGGCGCTTTCATCTTCAAGCTTGGACAAGGAAGGAAGGCCGCACTTCTAGGGGCGCATTCTTCAAGGAACTTGATTTCTATGCTTGAGAGGAGCTAGCAAATTGTACAGGTTCATTTGTATTGTATTCCTTGTTGTTATTAGTGCTTGAGGAACTCCATATATATACATCTATCCAAATTGGTTTTCCCTATGGGGGGTTTTTCCAGGGTCATGTTGACCAAAAACATAATGTGTTCAATTTTTATGTATGCTTAGTTATTGCACAGCCTTAGGAGTTGTTAAGATCCTAGAGGAGTATTGTATGTTTTAAGTTTTATGCATGTGCTAACATCAGTTACGAAAACACTTGCAAGGGCACCTTAAAAGAGCATCCAATCATCAGTTTAAAGGCAGATCTGAGGGGGAGTTTGATCAGATCTGTTTGCTGTCCTAAAACAGTAGGAAGGACAGATCTGGAACCTTGAACTTAGAGCCCAACAAGAGGTCAAAAGACAGACCTGTTGGGCAGACTTTAGTTCCTCAAACATCTTCATGGTATCAGAGCCAAATGGCACTTTTGGTGGCTGATTTCTGAGCATACAGTTGGCAGTTTTATTGTGCACAGTTTGGAGCTTCTTGTTCACCCTTGTGTTGAGAGTGAAGTTGGCAGATTTTTGTTGCTTTAGAGCTGTTCAGTTTTCTTGGTTAGAGAGTTTCAGTTTGGCATCAGATGGCAACCTTAGTTGCTAGTGGTTTGAGAGTAGAGGATAGACTTGCGGGAGCAAGTAATTGGTCGCCTTGGAAGGCAAGGATAGTGATGATTCTTGACGAGGGAGAGTTGTGGGAGATTGTACAGAACCCCGTTATACTTCCTACGGATGCGGTCCTTCTTGCTTAGTTCCAGAAGAGCAACAAGAGGGCCAAGAGAACAATCCTTGGCGCGGTGAAAGACCATATGATTCCTCACATTTCTGGCAAAGACTATGCCTATTAGATGCGGCAGTCTCTTTGTAGTCTTTATCAGAGTCCAAACCAGAATTGCAAGATGGTACTTTAGGAGAAGCTAAGAAGCACCAAGATGGTTAAGACTGAGATGAATACCTCATACCTCTCGAGGTTCACTCAAATTCGAGATGAGTTGGGTGTAGTTGGCGAGATAGTAGATTCCTCTGAGTTGGTACGGACAGCCTTGAATGGCTTTACCATTCTGTGGGAGAGTTTTGTACACAGTATCATGGCCAGGGAGCATAGTCCCAATTGGGAGAGGCTCTGGGACGATTTTGTGCAGGAGGAGACCAGACGTGGTTCTGGATCTATTATTCAGCAGAGAGGTGGAGAGATTGAGGAGGATCTTGCTCTTTTGGAAAAGGGCAAGAGGAAGACCAAGAAGGGTCCCAAGTTTGGGGCCAAAAAGCAGTGGAGAGGTGGAGAGAAGCAGAGAGATATGAGCAAAGTGAAGTACTTTGGTTGTAAGAGTATGGGGCACTATTTTGGACAGTGTCCCAACAGGAAGAAGAAGAAGAAGCAGGGTGGCACTGCAGCGACAGCAGAGGAGGAGGAGTTCACCACTCAATTTGAGAGGGAGTGCTCCTTGATTGATTGTTGCACTTCAGTTGAGTCACCTTTCATCTTTTGGTACATAGACAGTGGAGCTTCAAGTCACATGTCAGGTGTTAGAGAGCATTTCACTGATCTTAGAGATCCAGATATCAGGTTGGAGATAGTGCTTGGAGACAACACCATTGTCAGGGTGGTCGAGCGTGGCACAGTATCATTTCAGAGGGAGTGTATGCCACCCTTGGTGTTCAGGGATGTGTTATTTGTCCATGGGTTGAAGGAGAATCTTATTTCAGTTTCATCCCTACAGGATAGGGGTCTTGAGGTGTCCTTCAGAGGGACATAGGTCCTCATACACCCTAATGGGTCCAGTATCACCTCTGGCAGGGTGATTGGGACACGGGATGGAAAACTGTATAGATTACTTTTCCAACAATTGCATGCCTTGGCAGTGAGTAGCAGCAACAACAGTCAGTTGTGCAAGCTATGGAATTGTCGAAATGCCTCATCTACATCATGGCGCTTTGAGATCGCTGAGAGAGATTGTGACAGGGACGCCACAATGCAGCGTTGAGCTTCAGGAGGTGTGCAGAGGGTGTGCTCTGGGGAAGTACACCAAGACTGTTTTTCCTAGCAGGGGCAGTATATCAACTGTGGTACTGGAATTGATACACACAAATGTGTGTGAGCCTATGTCACATGTTTCCTTGGGTGTTTGTGAGTACTAAGCCATGTTCATTCATGACCACTCCAGGAAGAATTGAATTTATTTCTTGAAGACCAAGAGTAAGGTCTTCAAAAGATTCCAAGAGTTCAAAGCTCTTGTGGAGAACCAAACAGGAAAGAAGATCAAGGTATTACGGTCAGATAATGGAGGTGAGTATACCTCCACGGAGTTTGCAGATTTTTGTACCCAGCAGGGTATCAGAAGGCAGTTGATCGTTCCTTACAACCCCCAGCAGAACGGGGTTGTAGAGAGGAAGAACAGGGCCATAGTGGGTGTAGTGAAGAGTATGTTGCATGATCAGGCACTGCCATTCTACTTATGGGCAGAGGCTTGTAGTATTGCAGTTTGTCTGCAAAACAGGAGTCCCCATAGAGCTATGGGGAGGAAGACTGATGTTGAGCACTTGTGTATTTTTGGGTGCTTGACATTCTCTCATGTCCCCTCAGAGAAGAGGACAAAGCTATATCCCACAGCGGAGAAGGGGATCCTAGTTGGATACTCAAAGATCTCAAAGGCCTATCGTATCTACATACCAGCATGAAGGAGAGTGGTGGTTGTTGAAATATTGTAACTGCAAAGAGTATTTTATTTATTATTGAGTTATTATTCATTAGATCAATCCCCTTTTGTGGATTGATCATGTCGGGCATTGGAATAGACCAAATCCCCTTTTGTGGATTGGTCAAACCCGAAATATAATATGCAAATTGAGAAGTCGGCCCCCAGGATGATTAAAGTGATTTTAACCACTAAGAAGACAAGTCGGCCCTGCCCAGTGAAGAGACACCTTTCCAGCACCTACCAGTTTGTATAAATAAAGGAAGTCAGCGCCTCATTAACAAACTCACTCATTCGCTCATCCAGTGCGCAAGTTTGGTAGCTGCAGTTGAGAGAAGAAGGAAGAGAGAGGCGCATTGCTCAGTGTTGGATATTCTCTAGTGTTTTGGTTTATTGTCTTGGCATTGTATTGGCTATCTATATTAAGAAAGTTTTGTTGGGTTTTCTCCCCCATGAGGGTTTCCCAGGATAAATACTGTGTATCTTGTGATTGTGTTTCTCTTAGTGATCCTACTTATGTTATGGTTATCTAGTAAATTGGAAAGAAACCTAATAATAGCTTAAACCTTAACATGGTTTCAAAGCTAAACTGAAGAGAGCATCTTTCACTAGATAAAGAAAAACGTCATTGTTGTCGTACAAGAAAGTTAGGGCTTTTGTTGAAGAGGAATATCAACCTAAAAACCATCTAGAAAAGTGCGCCCTAGCCTAGGGAACTCTTTGGCACCTTGAGTGCACCTTTTCAGGGGTCAAATACTCCAGAAAGTCAAACCCTAATTTTGACTAGTACGAGAAAACCAGGAAGCCAAAACCATTACCAAAAGTACCAATCCAAAATTCCGCTAGTCCAGTTTGAAGGGGAAAAATTTAGATTTTCTGAAATCTAACTACACCAAGCTACTCGCCTCAGCCAAGCGCACCTCCTGGTATGTTCAAAATTAAATTCTAAGCATTTTCAATTTTTGGTCATTTTCCTAGTTCCAGGTAAAGATGTCTGCAAGCACTAAGCTTGTTGACAAGCTAGAAGGTGTGGAAAACTTTCGTTCCTAGAAGTATAAGATTGCACTCATTCTTGAAGAGAATGACCTAGCAAGATTCATTAAAGAAGATGTACCAGAACCTTCCGATGTTGCAACTAAAGAAAAACACCAAAAGGACACAGTTAGGGGCCAAAAGAATCATTGCAGATTCTATTAAAGATCACTTGATTCCTCAAGTGGCTTCAAAGAAGACTCCAAAAGAAATCTTTGATGCCCTAACCAAGATGTATGAAGGAAAATTTTAAGGTTTAAGCTATTATTAGGTTTCTTTTCAATTTACTACATAACCATAGCATAGATAGGATCACTGAGAGAAACACAATCACAAGATACATAACATTTATCCTGAGAAACCCTCATGGGGAAGAAAACCCAGCAAAAACTTCCTTAATATACATAGTCAATACAATGCCAAGACAATAAACCAAACACTAGAGAATATCCTCTACTAAGCAATGCGCCTCTCTCTCTTCCTTCTTCTCCAACTGCAGCTACCAAACTTGAGCTCTGGATGATCGATTGAGTGAGTGAACAAATGAGGCGTTGGCTTCCTTTATTTATACAAACTGGCAAGTGCTGAAAAGGTGTCTCTTCGCTAAGCAGGGCCGACTTCTCAATTTAGATAATATGTCTAGGGTTTGACCAATCCGCAAAAGGGGATTTGGTCAATTACAATGCCCGACATGATCAATCCACAAAAGGAGATTGATCTAATGAATTAAATCAATAATAAATAGAATACTCTTTGCAGTTACAATATTTCAACACTTCCCCTTAACAAGAAGGGTATTCCACAACAACATCAGGAGAGAGAGAGGGTTGCAACATCAACAGCATCTGGAACACTGATTGGCATATCTATAAATCATCGAAAGTTGTTCTCATCATCAATATCATCATTCACAGCAGGGAGCGGGAATGGCATCATCATCATCTACATCAACATGGATTAGTATAACACTAATACATCATCATCAATAATAGCACAAGGTTGATACAACATCAACAACAGTAATATCACAGCACAAATGCTAGAGCATCATCAACAACAACAACATCACAACACGAAAGCTGGAGTATCATCAACAACAACAGCATCACAGCACGAAGGCTAGAGTATCATCAACATCAGCACTAGGCTGGAAATATTCAGCACGAAGCTGGCATCTCAAGTTTCAACAACATCAGCACAAGGCTGGAAATCTTCAGCACGAGGCTGGCATCACAACAACATCAACTCGAGGATGGAAATCTTCAGCACGAGGCTGGTATCACAACAACATCGGCACAAAGCTAGAAATATTCAGCACGAGGCTGGCATCACAACAACATCAACACGAAGCTGGAAATCTTCAGAACGAGGCTAGCAACGCAACACTACTCCCCCTTTCGAGGGAGGTCCTTTCGGACTACACCAAGATTATCTTGAAAGTGCTCAAACTTTACACGAGATAGAGGCTTGGTCAACACTCAACAACCTGTTCATTCGTGCTAACATACTGGACTTTATGGCTCCTCTCTGCACCATATCACGGATGTAATGATATCGAATCTCTATGTGTTTTGACTTGTTATGGAACACAGGGTTCTCTATCATCTTTATACAACTCTGGTTATCACATAGAATCTTTGTTGCTTCCATCTTCAGATCGAATAGACTTGTCAACAAATTCCGAAGCCATATGGCTTCACAACTGGCGGAACATGCAGCAATGTATTATGCTTCTGTCGTGCTGAGAGCAATGCTTGATTGCTTCCTACTCTGCCATGAGATCATGGTTGACCCCATACTGAAACAACATCTTGAAGTGCAATTTCTGTCAGAGACACTTCCAGCCCAATCTGAATCGGTATAACCACTCAGTCTGAAGTCATGATCTCCATTATAACTTAGACCACAATCTAATGTGCCCTTAAGGTACCTCATCACATGTTTTGCAACAACCAGGTGAACATAATTGGGCTCTACCAGAAATTGACTCAAGGTGTTCACAGCAAAACATATATCTGGCCTGGTGTTCGTCAGTTACATCAACGATCCAATGATCTGCATTTACAGCGTAGCATCAATCAATTCTGACGAAGTGTCAACCAGGAGCTTCAACTTTGTTTCCATGGGTGTATTCATGGATTTTCACTCCAACATATCAAATATCTTCAGTATTTCAACTGCATACTTCCCTTGGTTAAGGAAGATCTTCTATGGGCTCTGCCAGACCTCAAGACCTAAGAAATAATGCATTCGGCCAAGGTCTTTCATCTCAAATTCTGCAACAAGCTTCTTCTTACAATCAGTGATGAGATTTTCTTCTCCAGTTAAGAATAGGTCATCCACATACAGCAGCAATATAACAGGCTCATCATTCATAACCTTGAAGTAAAGGTTAGAATCAACTTTACTCTTGGTAAAGCCCAAGCTCATCAGGAAACTGTCAATCCTTCCATACCAAGCTCTAGGAGCTTGCCTCAATCCGTACATAGCCTTCTTCAACTTGCAAACATGAGTCTTCCTGTCTTCAACTTCAAACCCTTGAAGTTGTTCTATATACACTTCTTCTTCAATGACACCATTCAAGAAAGTTGTTTTCACGTCCATCTGGTGTAAATTCCACTTCATCTTAGCTGCAAGAGCTATGATGGTTCTGATTGAAGTGTATCTGGCTAAGGGAGCAAACTTCTCTTCATAGTCAATGCCTTCCTTTTGAGAAAATCCACGAGCAACAATCCTTGATTTATATTTCTCAATACTTCCATCAGCATGTTTTATTTTGAAAATCCATTTGGAAGATACCACATCCTTGCTCTTCGGTCTGGGAACTATTTCCCATACATCATTCGTTATAATGGATTGGTATTCTTCTGTCATGGCATCTACCCATTCTTTCTTCTAAATAGATTCTTCAAAGCAAGTAGGCTTCTTCTCTAAGAGATCACACATCAAAGCCATATAACTAGAGAATGGCTTGGGTTTCTTCACTTGTCTCATGGTTCCTTCAAGGGCACCATACTTCTCTCCATGTTGAATAAGTTCCCTTGCCTAGGCTGGCTTTCTCTTGTGGGAGATCGTCATCTAGGGAGGTTCTTGAGATTCTATTATGTCATGATCTTCTAGAATCTCCTCATCAGGGGAAGTTATGTTAAGGTTTAAGCTATTATTAGAGTTCTTTGCATTTCACTAGATAACAATAGCATAAGATGGGATCACTAAGAAATACACAATCACAAGAGACACATCATTTATCCTGGGAAACCCTCATGGGGGAGAAAACCCAGCAAAACTTCCTTATTATAGATAGCCAATACAATGCCAAGAGATAACTCAAATAAATACAGAAAGTCCACTCCCAAGAATGTGCCTCTCTCTCTCTCTCTATTCTCCAACTGCAGCTCCGAAACTTGCTCCTCAAATGAACAAGTGAGTGTGTGTTTAAGTGAGGCGCTAGCCTCCTTATTTATACAATTCTAGCACGTGTGGAAGTGTCTCTTCACTGACAGGGCCAACTTCTTCTTCTGGGTGGTTATAACCACCTTTAATATATTTTGGGGCCTCTTTAATATATTATGGAGCCAACTTCTTATTCTACCTATTACAATTATGTTTTGACCAATCCGCAAAAGGGGATTTGGTCTTTTACAATAGCCAACATGATCAATCCGCAATAGGGGATTGATCTAATGAATAATACCACAATAATAATTAGAATACACTTTGCAGTTACATTATTTCAACACTCCCCCTTAACAAGAAGGGTATTCTACAACAACATCAGGTGAGAGAGAGGATAGCATCATCAACAGCATCAGGTGGGTGAGAGGACAGCATCATCAATATCATCTTGGAACACTGACTGGCGTATCTATAAGTCATCGAAAGTTTTTCTCATCGGCAGCATCGTCATTCTCAGTGGAATGAAATCATCATCTGCATCAATATGGATTAGTATAAAGCTAATACATCATCATCACAGCACRAGGYTGGTCTCATCATCACAGCACRAGGTTGGCTCATCATCACAGCACGAGGCTGGCACACTACACAGCAATTAAGCTGGAATCACAATACTAGACTGGCTTTACGTCACAGCAATTAAGATGGAAGCATGGTACTAGACTGGCTTTACGTCACAGCAATTAAGTTGGAAGCACAGTACTAGGCATATCTCAACACAGCAATCTAGACTGGCTTTACGTCACAGCAATTAAGCTGGAAGCACAGTACTAGGCATATCTCAACACAACAATCTAGACTAGCTTTACGTCTCAACAATTAGGCTGGAAGCACAGTACTAGGCACATCTCAACACAACAATCTAGACTGGCTTTAAGTCACAGCAATTAAGCTGGAAGCACAGTACTAGGCATATCTCACCACAGAGATTAAGCTGGAATCACAATACTAGACTAGCTTTATGTCACAACAATTAAACTATAAGCACAGTGCTAGACTGGCATATCTCAACACAACACTACTCCCCTTTTCGAGGGAGGTCCTTTCGGACTATACCAAGCTTATCTCGAAAGTACTCAAACTTTACATGAGATAGAGGCTTGGTCAACACATCGGCAACCTATTCATCTGTGCTAACATATTGGAGCTTTATGGCTCCTCTCTGCACCATGTCACGGATGTAATGATATCGGATCTATATGTGCTTCGACTTGTCATGAAATATAGGATTTTCTGTCATCTTTATGCAGCTCTGGTTGTCACACAGGATCGTGGTTGCTTCCATCTCTAGGTCGAATAGACCGGTCAACAACTTTCGAAGCCATATAGCTTCGCAGCTGGCAGAACACGCAACAATATATTCTGCTTCCGCTGTACTGAGAGCAATGCTGGATTGCTTCCTACTCTGCCATGAGATCATGGCTGATCCCAAACTGAAACAGCATCCTGAAGTGCTCTTCCTATCAGAGACACTTTCAGCCCAATCTGAATCAGTGTACCCACTCAGTGCGAAATCATGATCTCCATCATAGCTGAGACCACAATCTAATGTACACTTAAGGTACCTCATCACATGTTTTGCAGCAACTAGGTGAACATGTCTGGGTTCTACCAGAAACTGACTCAAGGTGTTTCACAGCAAAACAGATATACGGTCTGGTGTTCGTCAAGTACATCAACGATCCAATGATCTGTCTATACAGTGTGGTATCAATCAATTCTGACGAAGAGTCGACTAGTAGCTCCAGCTTCGTTTCCATGGGTGTATTCATGGACTTGCACTCCAACATGTCGAATCTCTTCAGGATTTCGACTGCATACTTCCCTTGGTTAAGGAAGATTCTCTCTGGGCTCTGCCATACCTCAAGACCTAAGAAATAATGCATTAGGCCAAGGTCTTTCATCTCAAATTTTGCAGCGAACTTCTTCTTACTCTTGGTGATGAGATTTTCTTCTCTAGTTAAGAATAAGTCATCCACATACAGTAGCAAAATCATC
Organism: Picea engelmannii; assembly: GCA_009831015.1. Classification (NCBI taxonomy): domain Eukaryota; kingdom Viridiplantae; phylum Streptophyta; class Pinopsida; order Pinales; family Pinaceae; genus Picea; species Picea engelmannii. The sequence goes on along the minus strand of ML821034.1, from coordinate 23,814 downwards.
GGCTCATCATTCATAACCTTGAAGTAGAGGTTAGAATCAGTTTTACTCTTGGTAAAGCTTGTTAGGAAACTRTCAATTCTGCCATATCAAGCTCTAGGAGCTTGCTTCAACATGTACAGATCCTTCTTCAACTGGCAGACATGAGTTTCTATCTTCAATCTTCAAATCAATTTTTCTCATTACATTGTACCAATCTGGTACACTTGCTCAGTTGCAGCTCAATCTGCACAGTTATGTGCTCGCTCTATGTGCTTTCTATAAGGCACTATCTGTCTCACTGTCTAGGAGTATGTCCTCCACTCTCTCTTCAACTGTTCCTTCTGGAATCTGGGACTCTGCACCTGCAGCTGCTCTGAGGCTGGGAATGACTGCTTCATTCTCACTATGCCTACTAAAATCTGAGAGTAACTCCTCTTATTCTATCACAGCAATAGTTTCATCTGAAACTGAGAGTGGCTCAATAACTGATATTGAAGATAGCTCTTCTTCTTTCATGGAGGTAACTCTATCTTTCATTGTAGTCATGTCTCCATGACCCAACAAGTGTACTGCACCAACTGCCACTCAGTTTTAAATATGGGGATTGCTCCCCCTGCATCTCATACTATATATGAATCATGGTTGTTCT
>ML821033.1:197268-210514 GCA_009831015.1 Picea engelmannii | reverse complement strand
AAGATTACTAGTTTCTGCCTGAGTAGTCGGCCAGGAGCCTATCTGACCTTCTCTCTCTCTGGAGCAGTGAACTAAGATTAAACGCCCTGCTTTCCTGTGCAGAAATAGTAAGATCTACTACCATGGATTATTCCTTCTGTGTTCGTACTGTGCATAACCCCGTATGTCGTTTATGTTGCAGTTACTTATGGTGCACCTATGTCTTCTTGTTGTGATCATCGTGGTTGCGTCTTGTTAGTCGTCGGGTGGAGACGTAGACTCAAGTGTGTCTGTTTCCTCTTTACACGAACGCACACACCTTTAAAAAATAAAATAAAATTTTGCACCTGTTATCAAAATTGTTGTCGTAAGCGAGGAGGTCGTTACACCAAGCTCTTAGAGATTACTTTAAGCCACACAAGGATTTCTTAAACCGATACACTTTGGTTGGCTACTCTTTGACTTCAAATCGAGGTGGATGATCCACATAGACCTCTTCTTATAAGACACCATTTAGGAAAGATGACTTGACATATATCTGGTATACTTTCCATTTGTGTTAAGTTGCTATGGATAAGAGAGTCCTTACAGTGTCGAACCATGCTACTGGAGAAAACGTTTCACCATAGTCAATGCCTGGTTGTTGTGAGAATCCTTTGGCAACAAGTATTTCTTTGTGTTTTTTAATATTTCCCTTTTCATTGAGTTTAGTTTTGTAAACCCACTTGACACCAATACTTGTCTTATGTTTGGGAAGATCAACAAGATCCCATGTCTTGTTCTTCTCAATAGAGTTAATTTCTTGGTTCATGGCTTGAACCCAATGTGGCTCTTTAGCTACCTCTTTAAAAGATGTAGGTTGACATGAAATTAATTCAAACGGATTGTGATGATCAATATCATGCAACTGCTGATGGATTTCTCTCAAGCTTCAAGTTCTCTAATTTTGAGGTTCAAAGGATGATTTTCTTCTTGAAGAAGAGTTGTCCTGAGATCTTTCAGGCTGTCCTTGTTCCTGTAATCTTGGAAGGACACGTTGATGTGTTTTCTGTCCTAAGTTTTCTATGTTTTCAGGAAGTGGCAACAATGGATTTTGACTGTCCATAGGGCGATTTTTAGACTCACTCCAGAACTGATTTTCAAGAAATTTGACATCTCTGTTGAGAATGAGTTTCTTTGAAATTGGATTGTAGAGTCTGTAGGCTTTGGATGTTTCACTGTAGCCAACAAAAATACATTTCTCACTTTGATCATCAAGTTTCTTCCTCAATTCGTAATTTATGTGATGGAATGCAAGGCATCCAAAGGTCCTAAGATGAGAAACATTCAATTATGTCCCACTCCATGCTTCTTGAGGGACCATCATCTTGACACTAATGGTTGGGGATCTATTCAAGAGATAAAGTGAACATGCTACTGCTTCATCCCAAAATAAATTTGACAGAAATTTCTCTCTGAGAAGGCTCCTTGCCATGTTCATTATAGCCTGATTTTTTCTCTCAACCACTCCATTTTGTTCTGGAGTATACCTGGATGTGGTTTGCATGATTATGCCTTTTGATTTGCAAAAAATTGCAAACTAAGTTGAACAATATTCTTCTCCTCCATCTGACCCGAGAACCTTCACATATTTCCCACTCCATTTTTCAGCTTCAACCTTGAATTCCTTGAACTTTGCAAAGGTTTCAGACTTGTTTCTTAGGAAATAGATCCATATTTTCCTACTAAAGTCATCAATAAATGTTAGAAAATAAAATATACAACCTATTGAATTTGTTTTCATTGGTCCACATAGGTTAGTGTGAACCAACTCTAAGTGTTGTTTGGCTTGAGTGGAGGGTCGTGGAAAGCTAGTTCTCTTATGTTTTCCGAGAATGCAAGACTCAGGTGGGGGATTTTTCTCCTTGAAGATAGGTATACCTTTGACCATGGATTTCTTCTATAGAAGTATTAGAATTTGAAAGGGAAAATGTCCAAATATTGCATGCCAAATCATAGTTTCATTGGGGGTGGATGCACTTTGTGCATAATATTGGGTCAAATTTGCAATTCTAAGGGTCAGGGGAACCATTATATTCCTAGTCATGTGGATTTTAGAAATAAATTTTCCGATGGGAGTTTTTTCATATATCCTACATGATGCTCCTTCAAAAAATACCTTATATCCATTTTCAACACATTGTCCTATACTTAATTGGTTATGTTTCATATATGGAATATGATAGACATCATTTATGTCTTTCTTTACATCTTTTTTAATGAGAATAAGTATAGTTCCTTTTCCTTGAACTTTGAATAAAGAGTCATCTCAAAGTGTAATATCAGATGAAATCAAAGAATCAATGTGAGAAAGTAAATCTTTGTTACCTGTCATGTGATTGCTGCATCCACTATCCAATAACCAGAGGTCCTTGTGTTGTTCTTCAGTTTTGTGACGTGAGAGAAACATCCCATTAGAGGCGTCTCCTTCATGATTTGAGACATGTGCCTTGTATGAGTGCTGATCTTCTTGCTTCTTCCTACATTTAGATTCATAGTTACCATACTTTTTGTAGTAATAGCATTGTATGCTTGCTTTGTCATTTGATCTCCTCCCTCTACCTCTTTGAGGCTGGAAATTATGATTCTAGTTTTGATGTGTGTGACCTTCACCTGAGTGATGGTTTCTTGGAATTCTCTCTCTTCCTATGTGACTTCTACCTCTTCCTCTCCCTCTACTGAAAGAGAATTGAGTCTTGAAGGGTCTGGATATTGAATCATCTTCTAGATGCAGTCTGGTCTCATGTGACAATAGAGAACCCATAGCTCATCTGTTGAAATATTTGTTAGATCCTTGGATTCAAGGATGGATATAAAAACCATATCAAATTTCTTTAGAATACTTCTGAGGACTTTCTCAACAATCATTTGATCATGGATGGCTTCACCAGTCAACCTAATATGGTTTACAATTCCCATGAATCTGGTCATAAATTGATCAATATTTTCAGACTCAGTCATTTTTAAAGTCTCAAAATGTGTCCTCAAGGTCTGTAGATTGACTGTTTTGAATACAAAATCCATGAATTGTCGAATAATAGGCAGCAAGATCAATGGTCTCCAACAAGCACCGAGATCGACGACTCAAATTCTGCTGTTTCGGGCTTTGACAATTTTTTTTTTGATCACACCAACACACACAATACTTGCAAAGTGTCGATCCCTGAAATGGAACAGTTCGGATGAATCCTATTCCTCCACCCGATCAAAAACTCTGGGTCTCCTTCACACTTCGAACTTCGAAGATTTTTCCACAACACCTTTCCACAAATCTCCCGAATCGTCTAATTGGAGAATACGCCCAAGTATTAAATCGATAATCCTCAAGATCTGATGGATGGATGGTTCATATTTATTATCTTTAGGCTTCGACGATTTATTTTGGTTTTCAACACAACACAATGCTTCGTATCCCCTGACGCTAAAATTCCAAAACAGTGAAACGCTGAATGAAAATAAAGATCAACGAACCACAACGCTCAGCCAACCAATGAACGAGATGCTTTTCGGGACTTCAAGAGTTTTCTCCCTGTATACTCGACGAAACTAATTTTCCAAAGTGATGAATCTCCAGAGTGTCGAATCTTGATCCAATAGTTCAAAATTTTTCTGAATGAGTGGTCAGGATCTAGTTTGGGCTTCAACCTTTGGGGATATTTCCATCATTGCTTCATAGTTCTCCCGAAGTGTCAGATATATGAACTATCGAATGAATTCCACCTATCCAACATGATCAATGGCTTGGATTTACTCTAGCTCTTCGGAGCTTCAAGAGACTGGTACCTTTAGGTCCTGTGCTCTACTTCCTCTAAAGTACAATATCGCCTAATACAGGGATCGTTTGACATGTGCTTCCTAGATCCAATGATCCAGATTCACTTAGGATCTCCGGTACTTCATGAACCTACACACCTTCTCGATCAAATTCCTCCAAAGCGCTATACCTCCAGACTATAAGATCTTCTGACACGCATCCTCTACCTAGATTGAAGGACAAGTTTCATTCCGAACTTCATATATCCTTGTGATATCAACGATCATTTTTAAATGGACCATGAAGATCAATGACCACAAGTGATTATGGAGATTGAACTTGCTCTCCCTTTAATTTACTTCCTGATCTCCTTAATGTGAGGATTCTCATCCGTAGTGGGGTCGATATCCACCAATGATCTATTTATATATCAAGATCAATGATCTTGAGGGATTGCATAGTTTGAACTTGCACCATATTTAATTTCCCTTGCAATTTCCGCAATTCCTCTCCATCGTCGATTTGTCTTCAATGAGATTTGACGATCATGACTTAATCTTTAAATGGTTTGATGACTACTGTCGCTCATACCCAGATCTAATGAATGATATCTGTTTGACTCCTCTATGCACTCCTCGTCTTATTTGGGCTTGATATGACAACCCATATCTATTCCCACGATGGATCTAATGACTGTTGTAGCTTCTCCTCTGCTACTTCTGCATATTCCTCCTGAAGAAAGGATTCCACAAATTATTAAATGCTTCTTCTTTGAATCTCCTTCTCCAGGGCTTCCTCCTCACATTGTGATGTCTGCATCTCTCCTTCTGCAGACTAATGTCTCCATCGATCCTTTAGTGGACTGCTCTCTTTTCTCTTTTAGAGGACTTCTCTGTAGGCTCTATGAAGAGTCTTACCTCACAAGCTCTAATACCATGAAAAAACAAGAAGTTGTGCAAGAAACAAGAAACATAGTAAACAAAATTATAATATAAAGTGCAGAGAGTGCTATGGTATTAGATGATAGTCTTAATATATAAATGGAAAACAAAACCAACAAATCAAGAAGTCAAAACCAAATCCTAACAACTAGTACAACCGACAAGAGCAATTGGCCAAAATAACTTGCACTGTACAATCACACACTATTGAGGTAATAACTAATAGTTTCCAAAGGTTTTAGAGGGTTCAAGGATGGAAGTACCAAGAAAACAATAATTTTTTCTCGAGAACTTAGCTTAAGAAGATTTTAAATGAGGACCCGAAATAAAATTTGTTACGAGGAAAATATCTCTATGGCATGGGGTAAACCAAAACAGATGGAAATGACTACAAAAATCAACTCTAATATCAAGTATGATATATAATAAAATATGCTAACAAGACAAGACAAAGGTCCTACCTTGTCCAAACATTCGATGAAGTCCACCATTGAGCGCTTGACAAAAAGAAATACACCTGCAACTTGTCCTCAACAACCAAGAAATGCAAGCATATGGTGATAATATATAAATTTAGCACATTCAATAGAATAATCCATCAATATTCATAACAAATATGCCAATGTAATAACAATTCAAATATTTTCAAGACATTATTTGGACGAGAAAAGAGTATTTCTATTAAAATGTAATCAACATAAGTGTATGAATTACAAACTTCCGTGTCGGCACGGTTTAGAACTGAGAAACCAAGTTCCTTCCAGCCGGGCCTCCACCACTTCAATCCTCCACCAAAGGAAAGCTCATATAAGAGAGACAATTAGGTTCGTAATCAAGTAGGGAAGGTCTTGGGGGTTGAACAATGTGTTCAGACTTAAAAGGATAAAGAGATGCAGACAAAATATGAAGTGAATAATTTCTCCAGATTAAATTTTCTCTCAAAGTTGATATCTTCTCCTCTTTTCCACAGATTGGATATGGCCCATTTATAGCCTTCAAATGGAACTGAAGGGCCGATTCAAAATGTTTCTAGTATATGAAAGGTCAAGGATCATGGATCTCATGACGTGACATGGAAACTCGACACCATTTTTTAATTTTGGGCACAAAACCCGATGCACGTGGGATGTAATGGTGGAAAGTGAATATACACATGTTGTATGACTGTTAGGGTGCGTATATGTGGAAAAATATTATTTTGAGCTCTGGGAACTGCAAAAAGGGACTTCAAGTCTGCATAGGGAAATGCAAAAAGGTCTTCTTAGTAAATTTGCATAGGGTGAGGAAAATATTGCTATAATAGATGCCCCTTAATGTGTGAGGTTAGAGGAATGTTTGCTATGGCTGAAATACATTATAATACCCAAAAGTGAAGTAATTGAGACCCAGCTAGACAAACTAGTTTCTCATGGGAATATTACAATCTGCACTGACTTTGCACACATGGCTACCGATTTGAATTACACTACAGATCGATGTGAAAATATACCAAACAATTGTTCATGGACATGAATAGGAAATAAAAAGGTGGCTACATGCCAAAGGCTGTCATAGTCACGAGCAAGGCCCAGTAAAACCAGTCTCTAAATCAATATGAAGATATCTGTATACAGTGGAGTACAAGTTGATCTCCCATGATCACTGAAGTCACATAAGTACTGGTCCAATGAAGGATACCAACAACTCAAGAAAGACACAACTATGAACTGGTGTCTTCAAATCTTCTACACGATCTGCCAAAGGTGCATGTCTACATTGTGTGAATAAAGGATTTGAGGTTGAACACAATGAGACTTTGTTTGATTATGGGTCATTATGGTATACCATTAACAAACGAGAGACAACCTACTGATAATGAAAGTAGGTATCAAGGCACCAAGTACATTCTTACAAGTGTGAACAAAGGAGTTGAGTTCAAACAATTGAAGAATCCATCGATCATGAGACATTGATGTATTCCCAACTATCGATGGCAGGAGAAATTTCCACTAATGATTGCAAGCCTCTAGGTACTCATAGGACTCTAGGTCTCATTTCCAGAATAGATGGGATGAAATAGATGGAAGGAGACTTGCTAAAAGGAGAGTATTAAGGAATATCTCATTGTTCAAAACGAGTTACAAAGCAGGAGCTTGATGATTTGGAGAAAATTCAATGAAGAACATGTTCATGAACCAATGACCCTATGCATCTTTCTCATGTGCCATATGAAATCAGTACACAAAGAAGACCCTATGAATAACAACCAATAAGGAAAACTACTGAAAAAGGAGAGGAAACCACCAATAAGGATAATGGCATCCAAGACACTACACAAATAACAATTTGTGAATATATTTCTTGTCATCAAACACAAAGGAAACCCCCTAGTCAGCAACCAATGGTGAAATGTCGACTGCTGGGTTCAAGGTTACCTACCAATGATGAAAGTAGTACTAGGGTGCATGATAGGACTTCAACTTTATGTAACTCTGAGACACACTCAGGGTATGGATGACATGCAAAGTCAAGAATTTTGAGGAATGGCCAACACAAGATGATAAACATCCTTTGAACAAGAGCATGAGACATATGGAATACTTTGGCAGCATAAACTCAGTGATGAAACTTTGTGATTCAGGAGGTATAAATCAAACTCTCCATAGGGTCTAGAAGAGTAACCAGTCAGGGGAGTAAACTCTAAGTAACGAGCTCAACTTCCAAAGGTTATGAAAAACCCAAAATTTTGATGACAAGTGGACTCAAAAGTTTGTGCTATGTTCAAAGGTGACATGACTATTGCCAATAGAAGATATTATTCTTTTCCCGACCATATTTTTTTGTTTTTTCATAGTCAAATGAATGCTATGATAAAGAGGAGGAAACACATGTTGCCAGTAAGCAACTAGTTCCAGCAGTGGAACATACCTATGCTCAATGTAAGGAGGTGCATGCAGGAGATGGACACTCAGGGGAATGTTTCATCTTAGGTATAGGGTTTCAAGCTACAATGGATATAAACAAGGCTCTGCTTGGTTGATGATGAAATTTTTTGAGGTGATAGGCTTATAATGTGAAAGAGAGAATCGACAATTTCCTCAATACTATAAGCAAGAGAATGAGATGCAATTACAACTTAACGCCAAAAAATGTCATTTTTCGTAAATTTAGTCTACTTGGTTTGAAAAAGGGGTAAAGTTACACCAAATAGATGTCATTTCAAATCCAATTTATGAGTGTGAAAGAGACAAGTTCACTCGACAATATTTTCGCTCTTTGAGAGAGTTAGAAAAGAGATTAAACCAGACTCGTTGTGAGTCTGTAATGAACCTCAAATTTACCATAAAAAAAATAAAAAATTCTATGACATAATTCAACTTCGTTTAAGCTTAGAATTTAAGAGAAGTTAAGATTCAATTCGATCCATAATGACATTATTACACCAGTCTAGTTTACTTCGAACCAAAATTTGTCAAAGTAATCAGTTCTGCACATTTAATTATGCTTGTGATTGCAAGTTTGGATCTTCATGACTGCTAGAATAGTAGGTTACTTGATTGTCTACTATGTGCGCGTGTAAAGGAAAATATTATCATTTTTACTGTAGAAAGTTTGCTTTAACTCTCTATTAACATCTGTACTTAATTCCACCTACAAGTAAGTATATACCTATATCTTTTCCATATAATAATTTAGGTACTTGTCATGCCCTGTACACAATGACCTGTAATATGAACTGTTATTATTATACTTCTATCCCGGATGAATATCCTCCAACGTTTTCTACCAGTCCATTCATTATAGTATTTGAGTTGTTCCTATAACAATAATTTCTACTATGTTCCTACAGTTTTGTGAAGGAACATAGGTCAATTGGGTTTTCAGTGATTACAAGTGCTGAACAAACAAAGGACCCCACTGTTTGCAGAAATCTGAAATATGGAACGACTGTGGGCCAACACTTCGGGGTTTTGGGATTCGAGGTTTCACGAGTACGAAAGCCAAACATCAACACACAACATTTCCCGAAATTGCGAAAAGATGTCGAGCACTTCGGGATTTCAGGGTTCAAGATTTCTTGAATACAAAAGCCAAACATCAACACACAACAACTCTTGAAATTGCAAAAGGTGATCAGTACTTTGGGAATTCGGAGTTTAGAATTTCGCGAGTGCAAGTTCTCCAAACAACAACATATACAAACCTATGAAATGTGAAAAAATAAAGGTGAGATCCGCTTTTCGGGATTTCGGGGTTCGGGACTTCGCGAGTTCTAGTGTTCAAAATAAATATAAACAAACTTACGAAATGCGAAAAAGGAAAGGTGAGACCCGCATTTCAGGATTTTAGGGTTCGAGGTTTCATGGTTTTCATAGCCAAACATCCAACATACAACAATTCCCGAATTGTGAAAAAGAAAGGAACTAACATTTCGGGATTTCGGGGTTCGAGGTTTTGGGGTTTCAAAAACCAAACAACAACACACAACCACTCCTGAATTCCGAAAAGGTGAAAGGATGTGGGACCAACACTTCAGGATTTCAGGATTCGGGGTTTCAACTGCTAAACAACAACACACAACAACTCCCAAATTTTGAAAGGTGAAGGATGTGGGACCAACACTTCGGGATTTTTGGATTCAGGGTTTCAACTGCCAAACAAAAACACACAACAACTCCTGAATTCTAAAAGGTTAAAGGATGTGGGACCATCACTTCAGGATTTCGGTATTCAGGGTTTCGGGGTTTGGAAAAGCAAGGGAACTTCACATAAATGTAACCAGCAAGTCCTGAATGCTGAAGTTCACATTATTTTCATAATTCTAAGATTTTTTCCTTGTACTAGTATTCTTACTTTCGTTCTATGAAACAGTAGGTGTAGAAGGATTCAATATCTGTTTACCTAACAGAATTCCGAAAAAATCGAAACTTAAGAGTTTATATGCATAAATTCTATAAAAGGGTATAATAGGACAACTGCTTTTCTGTACAAAGTAATTCCTATTATAATCATTTAGATTCTCCTTTAATCAGTGCATTAGACACCAACAATACTATATCTGTGCATCATAAATATAATTTCACTTCCATAAGAGTTTAGTGATTAAATACCGGTGTTCCGTGGGATCTATGTTTGGCTTCCTGGGTCTTTGACTATAGAAAGGATTTGCCCTACTGATGTTAATCTCCCCTTTTTCTTATTTATGTATATAACATAATCATAGGTGCTTCCGTCTAGCATTTTACTTATAGGAGGGACAATTCTAGGGTTGGGATGTCTATTTTCGAACTTCGTGACAACATACGGATTATATCCACGAAAATATTTTATCTTCCGCAACAAATATATATATTTTAGCAGTCAAATGTGAACATTCCAGCATACGTATTACATATATATATAAATACAGATTTCCTTCACATATATTCCTCACAACGAACAGATATGATCATTCAAATAGTTTACATTACTGCAATTAGATATAATCACTCAACAGATATATGACATCAATCAAACATAGGAATTCAAAATAGAGAGGGGTAGATCAACATATCTAAATCCAATCCACAAGAAGACAAAGGGAACAACCACGTTCCTCCCAACCGTAGAATAGGGCAGCCAAAGCAACTTGCCCGATTCACCCCCTAGCTTGACCATGAATCCATGAGGGCAAACTTGGAAACTCCTCCTCAGCAATGTCCTTCAATTCAAACAGTTATCCTCTTGCCTCACACTTACTCAACAGTGCTCATAACAGCAAGGAAAATCTATTTCAGTAGGCTCCTCTTGCCTCACACTCAATCTGTAGTGTTCATAATAGCAAGAGAGCTCAAAAATCTTTTCCCCAACATACTTGGCAGCGTCCTGCCTCCTCACATATGCTATTTATCAATTTTTCCTAGGTCTTTTTCCCTCCTTTGGGGATTTTCACATCTTTCTTAATCCCTGATTCTCAGGGGCTGTGAGTGGCCAAATCTTTGATTTTCCACTTGTAATAATCAACCTAGAGGCAATTCCAACTTGTTCCCCACTCATGGAGTCATGGTCAACTGATTTTTAACACGAATGTTCCATTTGTCCTCCTGCATTTAATATATAGATGTTCTATTTTTATACAAGTGTCATAGTCAACTAGTTAGTTGAGTTAGATCAGATCTCTACCCAACAGTCACAATAATTAATTACAATTATTAATTTCGAAATTCGGAATTGCCATAAATGGAAAAAAATTTCCAGATTCGAATTTGCCAAAAATGGAATAAATTTCCAGCCTATTTTAAAAATAAAAAATATTTTATTTTTGGGGGATGTCACATCCTTTCCCCCTTCAGTAAAACACTGTCCTCAGTGTTCGTTCCTTTCCTGGAATAGTATTGGATGATATTTCCACAAATCTCCTTCCAATTCCCAAGTGGCCTCCTCAGGACTAAAGCGATTCCATTGCACCTTTACCTGAGTGACGGCTCTATTATGAAGTGCTATTTATCTCTGGTCTAGAATGCGCAGGGGTTCCACTTGGAACTCACCTTCGGATTCCACCTGCACTAAGTTCCAATCAATCATATGAATAGGGTCATGAATATACTTTTTCAACAAGGAAACATAAAATACATTATGAATTCTTAGATTAGCTGGAAGTGCAAGCTGATATGCTACGGGTCCAATTCAAGCTAGTATCTTGAAGGGCCCACAAAACCTGGGTGCCATCTTGGTACAATTCCCCAACTTCAGTGAGTTTTTTCAGGCTTTGACCTTCAAATAAACATGGTCTCCCACTTGAAATTCCAAGTGTCTTCTTTTCTGATCTGCATAGCTCTTCTGCCTGTCCTGTGCTTCTTTCAAGTTCTATTGTACCCTTTTTACCATGTTATCCATTTCTTGGAGCATCTCTGGTCCAACCATGAGTCTGTCAGCCAGGTTATCCCAGCTAATTGGAGTTGTACACTTTCTGCCATACAGTATTTCGAAAGGGCTCAACTTAGCCGAAGTTTGGTACCCATTGTTATATGCAAATTCTACCAAGTCTAGGTAGTCTTCCCACTTGTTCGGTTTTGTTCTTACATACATGTGGAGCATATCCTCTATGATTTGGTTTGTCCTTTTGGTCTGTCCATCCATTTTTGGATGATAAATCGTACTAAAATTCAAATTAGTATTTAGCCCTGCAAACAATTCCTTCCAAAAAGCGGATGTGAATTCTACGTCTCTATCTGAAATCACCATTTTAGGAATACCATGTAGTCTAAAAATTTCTTTCATGAATATGTCAACAATGTTAATTTCTTTAAAAGTAGACTTTACAGGAATAAAGTGTGCAGACTTACTGAGTTTATCGATTACAACCATGATTGAATCATTCTGTTTTTGAGTTTTAGGCAAACCTGTTATAAATTCTAGTGATATGGTTTCCCATTTCCATTCTGGTACTGGCAATGAATGTAATAGGCCGACTGGATGCCGGTGTTCGGCCTTAACATGCTGACAATATTGGCACCTAGCCAAGTACTCTGCTATTTCTCCCTTCATGTTAGGCCAGTAAAATAGTTTTCTGAGTGTTGTTATTGTCTTTTGGTAACCCGGATGGCCAGAATATAGTTTCTTATGAACTTCGTCTAAAATAGTTAATTTTAACTCTGCTGAATCTGGTATGTGCAGTTTGTTTTTAAATCTTAATAGTCCCTTCTTGTCGATACTTATACCTAGTTTATATGAGTTTGCGATACTATTTTGAAATTCTACCATCATCTTAGTGTAATTTTCGTCGTTAACACCTGCCGTTCTTATTCTTTGTTCCATATCACTTTCTATCCTGCTGATATTTATCTAAAATAACCCATGGATTCTGTGGCTTAAATCATCTGCTACTTTATTTTCCTTACCCTTGATATGTATGACCTCGAAGTCGAATTCGCTCAGGAAGGCTAGCCACCCTGCTTGTCTTGCATTAAGGTCTGGTTGGTTAAACAAATATTTCACCCTGCTATTATCTGTCAATAGTAAGAATTTTCTTCCCATTATATAGTGTTGCCACATTTTTAAGGCATGTATTACTGCTGCCAATTCTAAGTCACGAGTGACATAATTTCACTCATGTTCTTTTAATTTTTGGGACTCATAACAAATCACATGCCCTTCTGGAGTTAGAACACCACCTAATCCTTCTTTACTTGCATCGACACATACTGTGAAGTCTTTATCTGGGTCTGCTACCTTCAAAATGGGCACTGATGTCAATAATTATTTTAGCTTGTTAAAACTGTATTGACACTTTTGGGACCAGTTAAACTTGGTCCCTTTCTTTTGTAATGACGTGATAGGGTAGGCTATCTTGGAGAACCCTTCTATAAATCTGTGATAATATCCAGTGATTCCCATGAATGATCAGATATATGCCACATCCTTAGGCACTGGCCATTCCATAATGATTTTTATCTTTTCCGGGTCTATGGAAATACCTTCCGAGGAAATGACATGTCCTAAATATTGTATTTCTTTTTGATAAAAATCACATTTGTCGAATTTTGCATATAGTTTGTGTTTCCTTAGTGTTTGC
>ML821033.1:160104-175441 GCA_009831015.1 Picea engelmannii | reverse complement strand
GCACGCAGATTTGATAGAATTAATAGATGGAGGAAAATACAATCTATGGAGAAATCTAGCAGTGGGTCATTTAACCACTAATCTATGTTTTAGGACTACATAAAACAATGAATAATTAGTTTGGTTGTAAATCTGACGTGAATGATGAGCTATAAACAAAATCAAGCGTTGACACAAATGACAGTTCGGTTTTCTAAAGTTTCCAATGAGCACCTTTTACTTGCAGGTTGTTGCTGACAAAACAAGAAGTTGTGCAAGAAACAAGAAACAAAGTAGAGAGAATGATAATAGAAAGTGCATTGGATCGCTATTGTATTAGATGATAGTCTAAAGATATAAAGGGAAAACAAAACCAACAAATCAAGAAGTTAGAACCAAATCCTAACGACTTGTACAATTGTCCAAAACAATTGGAAGTGTACAGTCACACATTGTTGGGGTTATAACTAACAGTCCTTCTTAGACTCAACAGTTAGAAACATTAACACTGATAATGCCCAAGTGTTGTCTCTGAATTTTTTTTTTTTTTCTCAATGGCTTTGTAAAGATGTCTGCGAGCTGGTCTTGTGAGACACAAAATTGAAGTGTGATTTCACCATTATTTAGTAACTCACATATGAAGTGAAAGTTAGTGTCAATGTGCTTACTTTTCTTATGAAAAACATGATTTTTTGATAAAGCAATTGCTGAAGTATTGTCACAGAAGATAGGAGTTGGATCCATTTCTGTATGTGACATGTTGTTCAATAGTATTTGCAACCACCGAACTTGACATGAAGCTGAGGTAGCAGCGACATATTCTTCCTCTGTAGAAGATGTTGAGACAATGGGATTCTTATTTGATTCCCAAGAACTCAGATTCGTGTCGAGGTGAAAACATACCCCGAGGTGCTTTTCTGTTCATCTAGGTTTCCCGCAAAATCATTGTCAGTGTAACCATAAAGATGATTATCTGCAAACTGAGTGTAACATAAACCAAAATTGAGAGTGCCAACAACATATCTCAAAATCCTTTTCTCCATCTTCTAGTGAGAATGTTTGGGAGATTCCATGAATCTGGAAACAAAGATGACTACATACATTTGTTGTAATATACAACAAAATTCCTACTAAACTTTTGTACAAAGTAGAATCCACTCTAGGGCCTTCATCTTTCTTGCTCAATTTTGTGCCTAGGGGTATAGGAGTTTTTGCTCGATTGCAGTCTTCCATGTGGAATCTTTTGATGATGTCTGCTGCATAATTTTGTTGACTAACAAAAATCCCTTTGGTCGATTGGTCAACCTGAATCCCTAAAAAATATTTCATTATGCCAAGATTTGTCATCTCAAAATCAAATTGCATGGCATGTTTAAAATTGGTTAACTCAAGATTTCCAATATATATCATGTTATCAACATAAAGACAAACAATCAAAATTTTACCTTGCTGATATGTTTTGGTGTATAGAGTTGGGCTTATTTTGGCTTTTGCTGAAACCATTCTTGATTAGGTAAGTGTTAATTCTACTGTACCAAGCTCTTGGAGCTTACTTTAAGCCACACACGACTTTCTTCAACCGATACACTTTGGTTGACTGCTCTTTGACTTCAAATCGAGGTGGATTATCCACATATACCTCTTCTTCTAAGACACCATTCATGAAAGATGACTTGACATCCATCTGGTATAATTTCCATTTGTGTTGAGCTTTTATGTCTAAGAGAGTCCTTACAGTGTCCAACCATGCTACTGGAGAAAACGTTTCACCATAGTCAATGTCTGGTTACTGTGAGAATCCTTTGGCAACAAGTCTTTCTTTGTATTTTTCAATATGCCCATTTTCATTGAGTTTAGTTTTGTAAACCCACTTGACACCATACATGTCTTATGTTTGGGAAGATCAACAAGATCCCATGTCTTGTTCTTCTCAATAGACTCAATTTCTTGGTTCATGGCTTGAACCCAATATGGCTCTTTATATGCCTCTTTAAAACATGTACATTGACATGAAATTAATGCAAACAGATTGTGTTGATCAATATCATCCAAGTATTGATGGATTTCTCTCAAGCTTCAAGTTCTTTGATTTTGAGGTTCATAGGATGAATTTATACTTGAAGAAGAGTTGTCCTTAGATCTTTTAGGTTGTCATTGTACGTGAAATATTGGAAGGACATGCTAATGTGTTTGTTGTCCTAAATTTTCTGTGTTTTCAGGAACTGGCAACAATGGATTTTGACTGTCAATAGGGAAAGTTTTAGAATCACTCCATAATTGATTTTCAAGAAATTTGACATCTCTACCGAGAATGAGTTTCTTTGAAATCAGATTGTAGAGTTTGTAGGCTTTCGATGTCTCACTATAGCCAACAAAAATGCATTTCTCACTTTGATCATCAAGTTTCTTCCTCAATTTATAATCTATGTGAGTGACTGGAATGCATCCAAAGGTCCTAGGATGAGCAACATTCAATTTTGTCCCACTCCATGCTTCTTGAGGGACCTTCATATTGAAACTAGTGGTTGGGGATCTATTAAGGAGATAAACTGAACACGCTACTGTTTCAACCCAAAATAAATTTCACAGAAATTTCTCTCTGAGAAGGCTCCTTGCCATGTCCATTATAGTCTATTTTTTCCTCTCAACCACTCCATTTTGCTGTGGAGTATACATGGCTGTGGTTTGTATGATTATGCCTTGTGATCTGACCTGAGAACCTTCACATATTTCCCACTCTGTTTTTCACCTTCAACATTGAACTCCTTGAACTTTGCAAAGGTTTCAGACTTGTTTATGAGGAAATAGATCCATATTTTCTTACTAAAGTCATCAATAAATGTTAGAAAATAAAAGCTACCACCTATTGACTTTGTTTGCATTGGTCCATATAGGTCAGTGTGAACCAGATCTAAGTGTTTTTTGGCTTGAGTGGAACACTTTGGAAAGCTGGTTCTCTTATGTTTTCTGAGAATGCAAGACTCACATGGGGGATTTTTCACCTTGAAGATAGGTATACCTTTGACCATGGAGCCCTTCTGTAGAAGTCTTAGAATTTGAAAGGTAATATGTCCAAATATTTCATGCCAAATCAGAGTTTCATTGGGGGTGGATGCACTTTGTGCATACTATTGTGTCAAATTTGCATTTCTAAGGGTCAGGGGAACCATTCTATTCCTAGTCATGTGGATTTCAGAAATCAATTTTTTGATGGGATTTTTTTCATATATCCTACATGATTATCCTTCAAAAAATACCTTATATCCATTTTCAACTAGTTTTCCTACACTTAACAGGTTATGTTTCAGATCTGGAATGTGATAGACATCATTTATGTCTTTCTTTACATATTTTTTATTGAGAATAGGTACAATTCCTTTTCCATTAACTTTGAATAAAGAGTTATCTCCAAGTGTAATATCAGATGAAATAGAAGAATCAATGCATGGAAACAAATATTTGTTACCTGTCATGTGATTTCTGCATCCACTGTCCAACAACTAGAGGTCCTTGTGTTTTTCTTCAATTTTGTGACATGAGAGAAACATCCCATCAAAGGTGTCTCATTCATGATTTGAGACATGTTTTCTGCATGAGTGCTGATCTGCTTGCTTCTTCCTGCATTCAGATTCATATTTCCCATACTTTTTGCAGTAATAGCATTGTATTCTTGCTTTGTCATTTGATCTCCTCCCTCTGCCTCTTTGAGGCTGGAAATTCTGATTCTAGTTTTGATGTGTGTGACCTTCACCTGAGTGATGGTTTCTTGGAATTCTCTCTCTTACTCTATGACCTCTACCTCTGCCTCTCCCTCTACTGAAGGAGAATTGAGTCTTGAATGCATTGGCTATTGAATCATCTTCTATATCTAGTATGGTCTCACGTGACATCAAAGAGCCCATGAGTTCATCTGTTGAAAAATTTGTCAAATCCTTGGATTTAAGGATGGCTGTAACAACCATCTAAAATTTATTTGGAAGACTTTTGAGGACTTTCTCAACAATCCTTTGATCAAGGATGGCTTCACCAATCAACCTAATCTGGTTTACAATTCCAATGAATCTGGTCATAAACTGATCAATATTTTCAGACTTTGTCATTTTTAGAGTCTCAAAATGTGTCCTCAAGGTTTGTAGCTTGACTGTTTTGACCTTGTCATTTCCATGGTAGGTTGTACTGAGAATTTCCCAAGCTTGTTTTGAGGTAATAACTCCTGTGAGTTTTGACAAAATTAAGTCATCCACTGAGTTTTGAATCTATAATTTGCCTTTATTCTCTCTTTTCCTTTGCTCTTCCTGAGCAATTCTCTCTTGATTTTTCATGGCAGCTAGATTTGTTGGATCTAGTTCCACATAGCCAAGATCCAATGGATCCCAACACTCTTGTTCTTGGAAGAAGGATATCATTCTGAGAGACCAAAATTCATAGTTCTTTCCAAGAAGAATTGACCCTTGTGTTGGTCCTAAATGGTTAGAGGTGGCCATTTTTGTAAAAAAAATAGAAAATAAAACAAGTTGTTAGTATTGTTCGTGCCTTTTCTAAGGGATAAATAAATACCTATGATATCCCTTGATGTAAGAAGACATATCCTCTTCCTTTTTCCTTTGCGTAAAACCACTAACAAAGTTTTTAGCTGGAGTTACATGAAATTTCTTGTTTCCTCGTATCAATCTTCATGGATTTGATTATCTGAGCACAAGATCATTCAGAGTCAGAGCTCTGGGATGCATTATTTATCGATTGTAACCCTTTAATGGTGAAGACCAAGTTTTCGAGGGATTCCTTTTTAATGATTTTTTTTTTTTACGTTAAACCTTCATAGGACAAAGGGCTGAGAACCAGGTGCTCTGAGGCTTTGGGATCCGAGCATTTCAAGACTTCAAGACTTTATAAGCTTCTTAACTCCAAATACACAATCCATGAATTGTTGAACAATAGGAAGCAAGATCAACAGTCTTCAACAAGCACCGATATCGACGACTCAAATTGCGTTGTTTTGGGCTTCGATGGTTTTTTTTTATTGCACCAACACACAAAATACTCACAAAGTGTCGATCGCTAAAAAGGAACAATTCAAATGACTCCTATTCCTCCACCCAGTCAAAAAATCTATGCCTCCTTCTCACTTTGAGCTTCAAATATTTTTCCACAACACCTTTCCACAAATCTCCTGAATTGTTGAATCAACGAATACACCCAAGTATTAAATCGACGATCCTCAAGCTCTGACGGATGGATGGTTCAGATTTATTCTCTTCGGGCTTTGATGATTTCTTTTGGTCATCCACACATCATGATGCTTCGTATCCCCTGATGCCAAAATTCCAAAATGGTTAAACACCGAATGGAAACAAAGATCAACGACCGACAACACTCAACCAACCGACAACTGAGATGCTTTTCGAGACTTCGATAGTTTTCTCCCCGTCTACTCAAAGAAACTAATTCATTGAAGTGATGAATCTATAGAGTGTCAAATCTTGATCCAACGATTCATAAGTTTTTTGAACGAGTGGTTAGGATCCAGTTCGGTCTTCAACCTTTGGGGATATTTCCATCAGTACTTCATAGTTCTCCCAGAGTGCCAGATCTTTGAACTGCTGAATGAATTCCATGTGTCCAACATGATCAACGAATTTGATTTACAATGGCTCTTCGGAGCTTTAGGTGACTGGTACCTTTAGCGCTTGTTATCTACTTCCTTTGAAGTACAAGTTCATTGAATACGTGGATCATCTCACATGTGTTTCCTGGCTCCAACACTCCAGATTCACTTTATATCTCCATGACTTCTTGAACATACACACCTTCTCAACCAAATTCGGCCAGAGTGCTATACCTTTGGACTGTAAGATCTACTGACATGCATCCTCTTCCTAGATCAAAGGACAAGATAAGATTCGAGCTTCATATCTCCTTGTAAGATCAATGGTTGTGTTTAAATGGACCATGAAGATCAATGACCACGAGTGATTTCGGAGCTTGAACTTGCTCACCAGTTAATTTCATTTCTGATCTCCACAATGTGAAGATGATCATCCATAGTGGGGTCGATATCCACCATTTAGCTGTTGATATAGAAATATCAATGATCCTAAGGGATTGACGAGTCTCAACTCGCACCCTCTTTAATTTCCATTGCGATTTCCGGAATTCCTCTCCGTCGTCGATCTGTCTTCAACGATATCTCATGGTCACGACTTAATATTTAAATCATTTGATGACTACTATCACTCATACCCAAATATAATGACTGATATATGTTCAGCTCCTCTACACACTCCTCGTCCTATCTGGGCTTGATCTGATGACCCAGATCTGTTCCCGCGACCGATATAATGACTGCTGTAGCTTCTCCTCTGCTACTTCTACATCTTCCTCTTGAATAAAGGATTCCATGAATTCTTAAATTCTTCATCTTTGAATCTCGTTATGTAGGGCTGCCTCCTCATGTTGTGATGTCTCCATCTCTCCTTTTGCGGACTGATGTCTCTAGTGATCCTTTAGCGGACTGATGTCTCTAGTGGTCCTTTAGTGGAATTCTCTCTTGGCTCTTTTAGTGGAATTCTCTCTAGGCTATGTGAAGAGTCTTACCTCACAATATCTAATACCATGAAAAAACAAGAAGTTGTGCAAGAAACAAGAAACAAAGTAGACAAAATGAGAATAGAAAGTGCAAAGAGCACTATTGTATTAGATGATAGTATAAATATATAAAGGGAAAACAAAACCAACAAATCAAGAAGTCATAACCAAATGCTAATGACTGGTACAACTGGCCAGAACAACTTGCAGTGTACAGTCAGACACTATTGAGGTTATAAATAACATTTGCCAAGGGTTTTCGAGGGTTCAAGGATGGAAGTACCAATAAAAAAATAAATTTGTATCGAGCACTTAGCTTAAGAATATTTTAGATGAGGACCTGAAATAAAATTTGTTACGAGGAAAATCTCTCTATGGCATGGGGTAAACCACAACAGATCGGAATGACTGCAGAAATCAACTTTAATCTCAAGTATGCTATATAAGCAAATATGTTAACAAGACAAGATAAAGATCCTACCGTGTCCATATGTTTGATGAAGTCCACCATTGAGCACTTGAATCAAATCAATACACTTGCAACTTGTCCTCAACAACCAAGAAACACAAGCATATGGTGATAATATTTAAAGTTAGCACATTCAATAGAATAATCTATCAATATTCATAACAAATATGCCCATGGAATAACAATTCAAATATTTTCAAGACATTAATTCGATGAGAAAACAATATTTATATTAAAATGTAATCAACATAAGTGTATGAATTACAAACTTCTGTGTCAGCACGGTTCAAAACCGAAAAAATAAGTCCCTTCCATCTAGGCCTCCACCACTTCAACCCTCCACCAAAGGAAAATTCATATAAGACAGACAATGAGGTTCATAATCAAGTAGGGAAGAGCTTGGGGGTTGAGCAATGTGTTCAGACTTAAAATGATAAAGGAATGCAGACTCAATATGAAGTGAATAATTTCTCTAGAGTAACTTTGCTCTCAAAGTTGAATTATTCTCCTCTTTTCAACATCTTGGATATGGCCCATTTATAGCCTTCAAATGGAACTGAAAGGCTGTTTCAGAATGTTTCTATTATATGGAAGGTCAAGGATCATGGATCTCATGACGTGACATGGAAACCCAACACTATTTTTTAATTATGGGCACAAACCTGATGTACGTGGTATGTAATGCTGCAAACTTCATATACGCATGTTGTATAACTATTAGGGAGAGTATATGTGGAAAAATATTATTTTTAACTTTGGGAACTGCAAAAAGGAACTTCAAGTCTGCATAGGGAAATGGAAAAATGCCTTATGAGAAAATTTTCATAGGGCGAGGAAAATCTTGCTATAATAGATTCCCCCTAATGTGTGAGGTCAGAGGAATATCTGCGATGGCCGAAATACATTATAATACCCAGAAGTGGAGTAATGGAGACCTAGTTGGATGAACTAGTTGCTCATGGTAATATTACAATCTGCACTAACTTTGCACACATGGATGCCAATTTGTATTACACTACAGATCCATGTGAAAATATAACAAACAATTGTTCATGGCCATGAATAGGAAATACAAAGGCGGCTACATGCCAAAGGCTATCATAGTCATGAGCAAGGCCCAGTAAAACCAATCTCAAAATCAATCTAAATATATCTGTATACAATGGAGTACAATTTGATCTCCCATGATCATTGAAGTCACATAGGTATTGGTCCAATGAAAGATAACAACAAATCATGAAAGTTGCGACTATGAACTGATGTCTTCAATTCTTCTACATGATCTACCAAAGGTGCAAGTCTACATTGTGTGAATAAAGGAGTTGATGTTGAACACAATGAGACTTGGTTTGATTACCGATCATTAAGGTATACCATTAAAAAATGCGAGACAACCTACCGATAATGAAAGTCAATATCAAGGCACCGATTACCTTCTTACAAGTGTGAAAAAAGGAGTTGAGGTTGAACACTTGAAGAATCCATCGATCATGAGACATTGATGTATTCCCAACTGTCGATGGTGAGAGAACTTTCCACCAATGACTACAAGCCTCTTGGTACTCATAGGAATCGAGGTCTTGTTTCCAGAATAGATGGGATGAAGTCAATGGAAGGAGACTCGCTGAAAAGAGATCATTAAAGAATATCTCATCATTTAGCATGAGGTAGAAAGAAGGAGCTTGATGATTTGGAGGAAATCAGATGAAGAACATTTTCATGAACCAACGACCCTGTGCGTCTTTCACATGTGCCAGATGAAATCGATACACGAAAAAGACCTTCTGAATAGAAACCAATAAGGAAAACTGTTGACAAAGGAGAGGAAAACACCAATAAGGATAATGACATCCAAGACACTACGCGATCCTTATTTGTGAATAGATTTATTTTCGTCAAACACAAGGGAAACCCCCTAGTCAACGACCAATGATGAAATATCGACTGCTCGGTTCAAGGTTACCTACCAATCATGAACGTAGGACTAGGGTGCATGATAGGACTACAAATTCATGTAACTCTGAGACACATTGAGGGTATGGTTGACTTGAAAAGTCAAGAGTTTCAAGGAATGGCTGACACAGGCTGATAGACATCCTTTGAATAAGAACATGAGACATATGGAAGACTTTGGCATCATAGAATCAATGATGAAAATTTGTTATGGAGGAGGCATCAATCAAACTCTCCATAGGGACTAGAAGAGTAACTAGTCGGGGAAGTAAACTCCAAGTAATGAGCTCAAATTACTAAGGTCATGATAAACCCAAATTTTTTATGACAAGTGGACTCAAAAGTTTGTTCTCTGTTCAAAGGCGACATGATTGTTTCCAATATAAGATAATATTTTTTTCCTCCTCGTCTTTTTTTGTTTTTTCATTGTCAAATGAATGCTATGATACAAAGGAGGAAACGAGTGTCGCAAGTAAGAAAATAGTTCCGACAGTGGAACATACCTATGCTCAATGCAAGGAGGTGCATGCAGGAGATGAACACTCGAGGGAATGTTTCCTCTTGGGTATAGGGTGTCAAGATGCAAAGGATATAAAAAAGGCTCTTCTTGGATGATGATGAAAACTATTGAGGTGATAGACTTATAATCCGAAAGCGAGAGTTGACAATTCCCTCAATACTACAAGCAAGAGAATGAGATGCAATTACAACTTAATGCAAAAAAATGTCCTTTTTCGTAAATTTAGTCTACTTGGTTTTAAAAAGGGGTAAACCTACACCAAATATACATCCTTTCAAATCCAATTTACGAGTGTGAAAGAGACAAGTTCACTCGAAAATATTTTCGCTCTTTGAGAGCGTCAGAAAAGAGATTAAACTAGACTCGTTGGGAGTCCCACTAGGTATAGGTCAGCATGCTTATGAGTAAGAAATGAGGTTCAAACACAAAGTCATATATTAGCTATAAGTCACTTCCGGTCCTACGGACACAAATATATGCATGGGAACTGAATGGCTCATATAATCTAACTAGGGAACCCATGTTTGGTAAGTCTATACCATTCAATAACAACACTTCTAGTTGCAAAAAGAAGGCTCTCTGTCGCTACTAAATGGGTTCGTACCTAAGGCATATGAGCTACAATCATAGGATGATGCAAATGTGCACAATGGATTGATGACCTATCCTATATGCTAGTTGACGAAAATACCTGTCCAAAATTACGAACGTGTGACATGGTGTTAAAAACCACAAGAATCCCTCGATAAACCACCAAAACCAACTCCATCCAATACCGTATTAGACCATTAGGACAAAATATTCGTAAAAAATATGCAAAGTGGGTAAATGTTTTCTATAAATAGTAAAAAAACCAATTTTACTATACCCTTTGTATTGTTTACCCAAATAATGAATTTTGGACCAAATTGCCCCTGAATTTCAACTGCTGATTGCGGGAGCCATGGATGATGGAATAAAAAACCGTCTGGACCAAGTAATTCATATTTATCCTCTCTTTATTTCTAGTGGATTAATATTTCAATTATGTCTCCTTTTTTGAACATTTTAAGGTGCAACGTAGAAACTAGGGTATACACGGGCTAAAAATCATTAGACTGCGTATACGTAGCCCTATATGCGACTACTCGCATACAAGTCCATAAATATGGTTTTTAAAATGTTACTAACTCATAAAATGGTTTGAATCCTGTAGGATAGTGTTAGACTAGAGAGGAAGAGAGCATGAAGAGGTGGATGATGCAGTGGAGAGAGATCCAGGGGCCCATATGGCTTTAAAATGATGTGGTCTATATAAGTTTTGGGATCTCAAAGGTATGAGGGCTCAAGTGAGACTACTCTAGATGTTAGTGAAGTACTTCTTGAAGTTGAGAACATATACTTATTGAAAGGATTGTCGCGTCGGTGTGAGGTGGTCATCCTAAAATCCCAAGGATCTGGAAGTGGCATGAACATAGAGAACTACATAGCCACCCATTGCATTGCAGGGACTGAGAAGGTAGGGATCCAACTCACGGTCATAGCGATCAACAATCTAAGTCTCAATATTATTGTCCTAGTGTTGAAACAGATCACAGGGTCAACCTCTTTGCACCAGGCATCAAGGCTACTTATATTATATTTAGTGGAGTTCTTGTGACCCACAATTTACATGTGACATCCCCAAAAAATAAAGAAATTGAAAAAATAATTTAGAATCTAAAATTGTTGGAAATTTATTTTTGTTTTTAGTAAATTTCGAAATTGGAATTTTTTTTCCATTTATGGCAATTCCAAATTCCGAATTTTATAATTGTAATAAATGATTTGACTGTTGGGCAGAGATTTGATTTGTCCCAACTAGCTACTTAACTATGAAACTTGTATGAAAAGGAAAAAAATAGAATATTTTATATTGATTACAGGAGGACAAATGGAGTAGCCATGTTGAATTTAGCTGACCATGACTCCATGAGTGGGGAACACATTGGAATTAACTCTGGGATGATTGTTACAAGTGGAAAATCAGTTATTTGGCCAATATCAGACCCTGAAAATTAGGGATTTATAAAGTTGCGAAAATTCCCCAAGAGAGGGAAAAAGTCCTAGGCAAACTAATAAAAGAGCATATGTGAGGAGGCAGGACGCTGCCAAGTATGTTGGGGAAAGAA
Organism: Picea engelmannii; assembly: GCA_009831015.1. Lineage (NCBI taxonomy): Eukaryota > Viridiplantae > Streptophyta > Pinopsida > Pinales > Pinaceae > Picea > Picea engelmannii. The sequence goes on along the minus strand of ML821033.1, from coordinate 163,785 downwards.
GACTATGAAATTTTGTTCTTGCTGTTATGAGCACTATTGTGTGAGTGTGAGGCAAGGGGGATACTGCTAGAATTCAAAGGACATTGCTGGAGAGGAGATTTCAATTCGCCCTCATGGACTCATGCTTAGGCTAGGGGGTGAATAGGGCAAGTAGATTGGCTGCCCTGTTCTATGGTTGGGAAGAACGTGGCTGCTGCCTTTGTCTTCCCATAAATCTAGTTCACATATGTAACTCTACCTTGTTCTAGTCGAATGTTATGTATTGAAATTTGTTTACTTCTATGTATAATTTTTCTGGTTGAATGCTGTGGGAAAGATCTAGCATTTTACTTCATAATTATTGGCTAGAAATAGATTTTTTATTTAGATATAATGTTGGGTAATTACTAAGAATCTTGGAATGTACCAAATAGCAAAATGAATTCTATAATAGTTACAAACCCCATAACAGATTGGATTTTAGTTTTCCATTATCTTCTTGGTTAATTCTGTCAAGTAAAATGAAATAAGATTGTTGCGTAAGTACTAGAAGCCACGCGCACCAATAGCTGTGGCAGATTTTATTTTCCTATGGATGCTTCTAGTAAACACTGAGCCACCTCGAATGAGAATACCATTCATAATCCAACATGTATACCCTACAACATTGAAGTACTAGTTGATATACATATAAACCGATATAGTTATTTTTATGAACCAATATATATATATATATATATATATATATATATATATATATATATACAGTGTAAATGGACATTATGCGACATAGGAGGAATGACGCAAGAGTAAATTGTCCCCACCAGAATCCTATAGTACTAAGTGGATAGATAACCTTATAAGAGGGAAATTTTTATTCCAAGAAAAGGAAAAACTCCACGGACCCCATTACAGGAAGGCTACATATATACATATATAATTCAAGATAGATATGACAGTAAGTTAGGGATGACCCTGTTAATATAAAACTTACCTACAATTAAACCACAAGTTTCTATCGTAATAACCATGCTGTCTATTTCATGTGAGCAGACCTATAGAGGCTTATTCAATATAGGTAATAGAAATAGAAGGTAAAGATTGCACGATACGTAAACCCAAACCAGTCTTGTAGAGATTTATTTAATAATGGTAATAGAAATAGAAGGTAAAAAGCACACGATATGTAAACCCAAACGAATGATGATGCCATCGAACTTCTGGTGAATAGACCTATAAGGAATTATACCACACTGATAACAAAAAACAGAAGGTAAATAGTACACGGTGCGTAGATCCAAAACTGATAATGAAGCTATCTATTTCACTAGTAAGCAGATTGTTAAGGGTTATTCAACAATGATAATTGAAACATAAGGTAAATAGCTTGTAATGCGTAAGCACGAAACTAATTTTTACATCAAATTGAGCATAAACAAAATGTGGGAATCATTGCCCATTCTTTTTCTGGGAAAGGACAAAACCCTTAGGTGTATCACTATGCATGGCCGAATCATTTCGAGAAAACAATTGTACATACAACAATAAGATTCAATTCTGGAAACAAAAATAACTTGAATAGCTAGGAAAGAAATTCGAATCTATAGTACCAAAACCATCCTCGAATTATATAGAGGAGAGTACTTCAGAATCCCAAATCCACAACAAATTTAACACACATTGTATAATGAGCACTGTACTTACCAAAACGACTATCTAGTTATCAAATTCCAACCAGGCACAAGCTATGCGGTGGTTCTGTATACCAGAATTATTTTATATAATTCAGGGCGTACCCCCATATCAACTACCACAGAACTTGGAATTAAATTCTCAGACATTAGGAACGGAATAGAGCCTGGACCAGTGGGGTTTGAAACCTCAAAATAGCTTAGATACTATGTAGGAACCCGAATACCTTTTGATGGAGTGAGGAGGGAATCCCCATGCTTCGGCATGCCTGCACCTGCACAAAATAATGAGAAATATTAAAACATAACCAAATAGGATAATATGTTTAAGTTACAGAACAAAAAGTAACTAGAAAGGGGGTTGTTGATTACTTAACTGAAGCAGAGGATTTGTGCCTTCTGCCATCGCGCTACACCGCCCGTACCAAAATTGGAAGAGGAGTTCGTGCCTCCCTAATGGGTAGCCTTCCACATCAAGGGGCCCATCATTAATAATAGATACCAGTGCATAATCCAAAAGGTTATTACAAGAATAATAGAAATAATAAAAGGAGTAAAAATGATCATGGTAAATAAAAAAAAACCTTTGAAACATCCAACATAAACATAAGAGATTAAATGCTTTTGGTCATTGGAAAAACTTCGCTTCTAATCAATCATACTAGAGAACACTTTAGTCAAACACAGAAGATCATTGACGTGCCAAAGGACTATCCAATGGAGGAAACTAGGAACAATAACAAGGGTTTAACCAAATAAACTTTCGAGTACACTTTCATAACAAACGTTGTGATACAAGTAATGGCTCAGTCCCGACAGGATGAATGGTGCAGTAACAGGGGAAAACTAGGATAAGAACCAAACCCTTACCAAGAGAAACTGACTCCTTTCTACCACAGTACCTTGGAAGTAAGACGAGGATGCTATTGAAGAACAGATGTGTGCACATACCTACATACGAGGCAGAATGATTTTAACACGTAAATAAAAGAATAGCCGAAGGTAAACTTACCACACAGAACTGCTATTGAGAAGTTCCACCCAGAATCTCCATGCATCTAGCACAGGAACTGTAACCGTGAACTCCTGGCCACAATGTTTAAGCCACACAAAGGAATGGTCTGCAACGTTTCCTCTCCTTCACAAAATACTTAACCAGGGTGCGAACGAAAATGGTCTGAGACAGTGCTTCCTCTTCCACCCAAACCAAAACCTGAATGAGAGTGAAGGGTACGGGAGTAACCTCTGAATGGATAAAATGGGAGGAGGTTTCATACTTAGACCATGTGATCATAGGGGAGGTGTCAACATCTCCTTAGGGCACGCTATTCAAGCTCTGCATTGAGTAGACATATTTCCTAGGTGCTTTAAATGTGCAGACAGGCCTTTAAGGCACAGGACATTCCACCTGTATTGGTTGCTAAGAGCATTGATGGCGAGGCAATCAGATGGATTTCTGACTACGCCGTTATATGTCGAATCCAACTACCTTGCATTAAATAGCCGAGGATGTTAGCCTTGTCGTTACCTAATGAGTGATATGTAATACGATCATAACCATAACCTCCAAAAAGATTAACCCTCTCCGCACTTTAGTTTCAAGGTGCAAGTTGAATGGCCGAGGTTAAACCACTATACCTTTGTTTTCCGAATAGGGTTAATTTCTCCTTGTAGATTTTATAGTGTTACATACATATATCGGGTTGAAATTCTTAAGGCCTGACACCTCTAACCTCGCAATGTATGATAGCGACTCTCTAAGTAGTTACTTCGACATGTCTTAAAGTGGCTTAGAAAATAAGACAGTGGATAGTATTAGGTTTCCATGAGACGAATGGTCCCTAGTTATGGACTTGTTGTTCATATACAACACTTTACCGAAAAAGGAAGCGGAAACTTTATGTTAAATAGGATAGATTAGCGAAAGGCAATAAGACTGATGTACCTTAGGGTAGACAAGTGACTGAAAATTCTCAAGGACACAAAACCAACTCAATGTTCCCAAATATAT
>ML821033.1:142241-157705 GCA_009831015.1 Picea engelmannii | reverse complement strand
ACTTGATTTACGATTCAGTTATCATCAAGTTCGGATAAAAAATTAGGACATAAACAAAACAACATTTTGAACAAGATACAAACATTACGAGTTTGTAGTCATACCATTCGGACTCACTAACGCCCCAACCACGTTTATGTGCCTAATGAACAATATTTTCAGTGAGTACTTAGACAAGTTTGTGGTAGTATTCATCGATGATATCCTAGTCTATTCAAAGACGGAGGAGGAACATGAGGAACACTTAAGAATAGTGCTGCAAACGTTAAGTAAACACAAACTATATGCCAATTTTGACAAGTGTGACTTCTACTAGAAAGATATACAATATCTTGGACATATAATTTCAGTAGAGGGCATTGTCGTGGATCCAGAAAAGGCAAAATCCATTAGGTAATGTTCGGTACCTAAAGATGTAGCGGATATACGGTCGTTCATGGGAATCACTGGATATTACCGTCGGTTTATAGAAGGGTTTTCCAAGATAGCCTACCCTATCACATCATTACAAAAGAAAGGAACCAGGTTTAACTGGTCAGAGAAATGTCAAGACAGTTTCAATAAACTAAAGGAGTTATTGACAACGAAACCTATATTGAAGGTAGAAAACCTAGATAAAGACTTCACTGTATGTGTTGATGCAAGTAAGGAAGGACTAGGTGGTTTCCTAACCCAGGAAAGACACGTTATTTTCTATGAGTCCCGAAAATTGAAGGAACACGAGCGAAATTACGTCACTCATGACATAGAATTAGCAGCAGTAATACATGCCTTAAAGATGTTGCAACACTACATAATGGGTAGGAGATTCTTATTATTAACGGACAATAGTGAGGTAAAATATCTATTTAACCAACTAGATCTTAATGCAAGGCAAGCAAGGTGGTTAGCCTTCTTGAGAGAATTCGACTTTGAGGTCAGACATATCAAAGGCAAGGAAAATAAGGTAGCAAACACTTTAAGTAGAATAATCCATGGGTTATTTGAGATGAATGTTAGCAGGTCAGAAAGTGATCTGGAAGGAAGAATAAAGATGACAAGTGTTGATGACGAGAACTATACTAAAATAAAGATATAAATACCGAACAATACTATGAACTTAGATCTAAGTATCGACGAGAAGGGACTGTTACGGTTTAAAAACATACTTTACATACCAGATTCAGCAGGGTTAAAATTGACAATCTTGGACGAAGTACATAAAAATCCATATTTTGGCCACCCAGGTTACCAGAAAATGATAGCAACACTGAGGAAACTATTTTATTGGCCTAACATGAAAGGAGAAACAACAAAATACTTGGCAAGGTGCCAAGATTGTCAGTAGGTTAAGGCCAAACACCAGCATCTAGCCAACCTATTACAACCATTGTCAGTACCAGAATGGAAATGGGAGACTATATCACTCGACTTTATAACAGGTTTGCCAAAAACTCAAAAACAAAATGACTCTATCATGGTTGTTATCGATAAAATCAATAAGTCTGCACACTTTATTCCTATAAAGTCTACTTTTAAAGCTATAAACATTGTTGAAATATTCATGAAAGAAATCTTTAGACTGCATGGTATTCCAAAAATGGTGATTTTAGATAGAGACGTAAAATTCACATCCGCCTTTTGGAAGGAATTGTTTGCAGGGCTCAATACCAACTTGAATTTCAGTACAAGTTATCATCCACAAACAGATGGACAGATCGAAAGGACAAACCAGATCATGGAGGATATGCTCCACATGTATGTAAGATAAAAACCGAACAAGTGGGAAGACTATCTGCACTTGGTAGAATTTGCATACAACAATGGGTACCAAACTTCGGCTAAGTTAAGCCCTTTCGAAATATTGTATGGTAGAAAATGTATGACTCCAATTAGCTGGGATAACCCGACTGACAGACTCATGGTCAGACCCAAAATGCTCCAGGAAATGGAGAACATGGTTAGAAAGGTACAACAGAACTTGAAAGAAGCACATGACAGACATAAGAGCTATGCAGATCAAAAAAGAAGACACCTAGAATTTCAAACAAGAGACCATGTTTATTTAAAAGTCAAATCCCAAAAAAGCTCATTGAAGTTAGGGAACCGTGCCAAGTTGGCACCTAGGTTTTGTGGGCCCTTCGATATACTAGCTCGAATCGGACCCGTAGCATACCAACTTGCACTTCCAGCTAATCTAAGAATTCATAATGTATTTCATGTTTCATTGCTGAAAAAGTATATTCATGACCCTACTCATATGATTGATTGGAACTTGGTGCAGGTGGAACCCAAAGGCAAGTTCCAGGTGGAACCCCTACACGTTTTGGATCGGAGAGAAAGAGCACTTCGGAACAGAGCCGTTACTCAGGTAAAGGTGCAATGGAATCACTTTAGTCCTAAGGAGGCCACTTGGGATTTGGAGGGAGATTTGCGGAAATCTCATCCAATCCTGTTCCAGGAAAGGAACGAACACTGAGGACAATGTTTTATTTAATGGGGAAAGGATGTGACACCCCCAAAAAATAAAGAAATTGAAAAAATAATTTAGAATCTAAAATTGTTGGAAATTTATTTCCGTTTTTAGTAAATTCTGAATTTGGAAATTTTGTTCCATTTATGGAAATTCCAAATTTTGAATTTTATAATTGTAATAAATGATTTGACTGATTGGCAAAGATCTGATTTGTCCCAACTAGCTACTTAACTATGACACTTGTATGAAAAGAAAAAGAATAGAATATTTTATATTGATTATAGGAGGACAAATTGAGCAGCGAAGTTGAATTTAGCTGACCATGACTCCATGAGTGGGGACCACATTGGAATTAACTCTGGGCTAATTTCTACAAGTGGAAAATCAGTGATTTGGCCAATACAAGCCCCTGAAAATCAGGGATCTAGAAAGCTGCAAAAATTCCCCAAGAGAGGGAAAAAGTCCTAGGCAAACTAATAAAAGAGCATATGTGAGGAGGCAGGATGCTGCCAAGTATGCTGGGGAAAGAAGACTATGAAATTTTGTTCTTGTTGTTATGAGTACTACTGTGTGAGTGTGAGGCAAGGGGGATATTGTTGGAATTTGAAGGACATTGCTGGAGAGGAGATTTAAATTCGTCGTCATGGACTCATGGTCAAGCTAGGGGGTGAATCAGGCAAGTAGATTGGCTGCCCTATTCTATGGTTGGGAGGAACGTGGTTGATCCCTTCGTCTTCCCGTAAATCTAGTTCATATATGTAACTCTACCTTGTTCTAGTCAAATGTTATGTATTGAAATCTGTTTACTTCTATGTATGATTTTCTGGTTGAATGCTGTGGGAAAGATCTAGCATTTTACTTCATAATTATTGGCTAGAAATAGATTTTTTTATTTAGATATAATGCTAAGTAATTACTAAGAATATTGGAATGTACCAAACAACGAAATGAATTTTGTAATAGTTACAAACCCCATAATAGATTGGATTTCAGTTTTTCGTTATCTTCTTGGTTAATTCTGTCAAGTAAAATGAAATAAGATTGTTGTGTAAATACTGGAAGCCACACACACCAATAGCTGTGGCAGATTTTATTTTCCTATGGATGCTTCTAGTAAACAGTGAGCCACCTTGAATGAGCATACCATTCATAATCCAGCAAGTATACCCTACAACATTGAAGTACTAGTCGATATACATATAAACCAATATAGTTATTTTTATGAACCGATATATATAGATATACAGTGTAAATGGACATTTTGCGACAGAGGAGGAATGACGCTAGAGTAAACTGTCCCCACCAAAATCCTGTAGTACTAAGTGGATAGATAACCTTATAAGAGGGAAATTTTTATTCCGAGAAAAGGAAAAATTCCTCGGACCTCATTACAGGAAAGCTACATATATACATATATAATTCAAGATAGATATGACAGTAAGTTAGAGATGAGCTTGTTAATATAAAACTTACCTACAGTTAAACCACAAGTTTCTATCATAATAACCATGTTGTCTATTTCATGTGAGTATACCTATAGAGGCTTATTCAATATAGGTAATAGAAACAAAAGGTAAAGATTGCACGATACGTAAACCCAAACCAGTCCTGTAGAGACTTATTTAATAATGGTAATAGAAACAGAAGGAAAATAGTGCACGATACGTAAACCCAAACAAATGATGATTCCATCAAACTTCTGGTGAATAGACCTATAAGGAATTATACCACAGTGATAACATAAAAGAGAAGGTAAATAGTACACGGTGTGTAAATCTAAAACTGATAATGAAGATATCTGTTTCACTAGTAAGCATACTGTTAAGGGTTATTCAACAATGGTAACTGGAACATAAGGTAAATAACTTGTAATGCGTAAGCCCGAAACTAATTTTTACATCAAATTGAGCGTAAACGAAATCTGGGAATCATTGCCCATTCTTTTTCTAGGAAAGAACAAAACCCTTAGGCGTATCACTATGCATGGCCGAATCATTTCAGGAAAAGAACTTTACATCCAACAATAAGATTCAATTATGGAAACCAAAATAACTAGAATAGCCAGGAAAGAAATTAGAATCTATAGTACCAAAACCATCCTTGAATTATATAGAGGAGAGTACCTCATAATCCCAAATCCACAACAAATTTAACACACATTATATAATGAGCACTGTACTTAACAAAACGACTGTCTAGTTATCAAAGTCCAACCAGGCACAAGCTATGCAGTGGTTCTGTATACCAGAATTATTTTATACAATTCAGGGCGTACCCCCGTATCAACTACCACAGAACTTGGAATTAAATTCTCAGACATTAGGAATGGAACAGAGCCTGGACCAGCGGGGTTTGAAATCTCGAAATAACTTAGATACTGTGTAGGAACCCGAATACCTTTTGATGGAGTGAGGAGGGCATCCCCATGCTTTGGCATACCCACACCTGCACAAAATAATGAGAAGCATTAAAACATAACCAAACAGGATAATATGTTTAAGTTACAGAACAGAAAGTAACTAGAAAGGGGGCCGTTAATTACTTAACTGAAGTAGAGGATTTGTGCCTTCTGCCATCGCACTACACCACCCAGACCGAAAGGGGAAGAGGAGTTCGTGCCTCCCTAATGGGTACCCTCGCACATCAAGGGGCACATCATTAATAATAGATACCAGTGCATAATCCAAAAGGTTATTACAGGAATAACATAAAGAATAAAAGGCGTAAAAACGAGCATGGTAAATAAAAAATAACCTTTGAAACATCCAACATAAACATAAGAGATTAAAAGCTTTCGGCTGTTGGAAAAACTTCACTTCTAATCAATGATACTAGTGAACACTTTAGTCAAACACAGAAGATCATTGATGCGCCAAAGGACTATCCAATGGAGGAAACCAGGAACAATAACAAGGGTTTAACCAAATAAAATTTTGAGTACACTTTCATAACAGACATTGTGATACGAGTAATGGCTCAGTCTCGATAGAATGAATGGTGTAGTAACAAGGGAAAACTAGGATAGGAACCAAACACTTACCAAGAGAACTGACTCCTTTCTACCACAATACCCTATAAGTAATATGAGGATGCTATCAAAGAACAGAGATGTGCACAGACCTACATACGAGGCAAAATAATTTTAACGTGTAAATAAAAGAATAGCTGAACGTAAACTTACCACACAGAACTGCTATCGAGAAGTGCCACCAAAAATCTCCATGCATCTAGCACAGGAACTGTAATCGTGAACTCCTCGCCACGATGTTTAAGCCACACAAAGGAATGGTCTGCAACGTCTCCCCTCCTTCACAAAAACCTTAAGTAGGGTGCGAACAAAAATGGTCTGAGACGGTGCTTCCTCTTCCACCCAAACCAAAACCTGAATGAGAGTGAAGGGTACGCGAGTAACCTCCGAATGGAGCAAAGGGGAGGAGGTTTCATACTTAGACCATGTGATCATAGGGGAGGTGTCGACGTCTCCTTAGGGCACGCCAATCAAGCTCTACATCGAGTAGACATATTTCCCAGGTGCTTTAAATGTGCTGACATGCCTTTAAGGCACAAGACTTTCCACCTGTATCGGTTGCTAAGAGCATTGATGGCGAGGCAACCGGATGGATTTCTCACTACACCGTTATATGTCGAATCCAACTACCTTGCATTAAACACTTGAGGCTGTTAGCCTTGTCGTTACCTAATGAGTGATATGTAATATGATCATAACCATAACCTCCAAAAAGATTAACCCTCTGTGCACTTTAGTTTCAAGGTGCAAGTTGAATGGCTGAGGTTAAACCACTATACCTTTGTTTTCCGAATAGAGTTAATTTCTCCTTGTAGATTTTATAGTGTTACATACATATATCGGGTTGAAATTCTTAAGTCCTGACACCTCTAACCTTGCAATGTATGATAACAACTCTCTAAGTAGTTACTTCTACATGTCTTAAAGTGGCTTAGAAAATAAGACAGTGGATAGTATTAGGTTGCCATGAGATGAATGGTCCCTAGTTATGGACTTGTTGTTCGTATACAACACTTTACTGAAAAAGGAAGCGACGAATTTATGTTAAATAGGATAGCGGAGAGAAAGGAAATAAGACTGACGTACCTTAGGGTAGACAAGTGACTGAAAATCCTCAAGGACACAAAACCAACTCAATGTTCCCAAATATATATATATATATATTTTTATATAAATTTTGAGGTACATTACATTACGACTGGTGCACCTCTCTACGGGTCAACATGAAGAGCTAGCTGATAGACTAAAAAGTGGGTAGAAAGAGGAACTTTAGGTTCACATCTATCCTATGTAGTTTTTCTCCGAGCGGGTTCCAGGTTTGGGCCCTAGAGTTGATATTGTTCCACATGGACCTTGTGATTCAGCCATGGCATGGTGGACCGAGGTGATGAGGCATCAAGGAGGTGGTAGGGTGCCAACACCCTAAAATGATGAGTTTTGCTTTTGGTGGAGTCGACAGGTGATGGATTTGGAGGAATACCATTATGCAGGGATTGACCTTAGAGGATATCTGGACATGTCGTGACCACCACGCTCCACCTATGGATACATAGGTATGCCAAAGTTTTTGAATATTTCATTTTTTTGTATTTTTGTATAAGAAAACAAAAACATTTTTGTATGATTTCAAGTACTAACTAAACATTTATGCAGACTTGGGTCCATGACGACCAAATAAACTTCCATGAAACCGACGAAGGCACCGGGGAGATGATCCAGTAGGAGGGGACGTTAATAGAGTGCTTCAAAACATGCGGGGAAACATGTCTCGTTTGACACAAAGGATTCCCATGGTTCAGGTAGAGGATCCGTCAGAGGTAATGCAATGAAAGGTGGTACGTGTACCCCGTTCTTGGTTATGACTCTTTCGACATTTCACAAATGCGATAGTATGCTATCATGACACACATCCGACGCCACATGCGTAGATGTCTTGATTATTGTATGATCGACCGTATATGTATTTTGAGGGTGTGAGCCCCAATTTTGTACTATAACACCATATTTTTTGGAGCGATGAAATATATATAAAAACAATGATCTTCAGCTTTAGTTATATTACATTATGTACATTGATGAAGTGTTTTCTTTGCTTTAGTTATGTGACAAATTCCAATCTAAAACAAAATTAGCATATGAATCTGATACATAATTAGAAATTCTAGGTATGTGATCATAAGTAATAAAATCAAAATGTCGTTCCAAAAATACTACCTGTAAGAATCGTCAGAGTAGAATAGGGTCTTGCACAAGGTAACTACCATTCAACTGACATACTACTAACTGGGATTCTAGGTGAAATTATAAAGAGAGAATACCATGTGAAATGGAATCATGCAAAAGTTATATAACGACGCTATATTCGACTACATTATTCATTGATGGCCCTATGAAAATGCCACCTGAAGACACCAGTAGACCCTCGGGTGAGTAAACAACCCAAGCGGTGGAAGCCGAGTTCTATGTATGACGACTATCCATGTCTGCGAATCCTAAGTAGACTGAAGACTTTGTTGACATATGCGAACAAAGGGAAAACTCAATAAGCAAGATGAAGATAAGAAAGAGGGAAAATATATATACACTAAAATAAATTAGTATACAAAGAAAATTAGATCCACATAAGTTCGATACTTTTCTCTCTCTCTCTCTTTTTCTTTAAAATTATGGTTTTTTTTTTTTTTTNTTTGAAATTGAAATGTTTTTACAGAAAAAAACTATATAGTAAAATCTCACTAGAATGATTGGATTTCAAGGGTTTCACTCTGTAAGGTGACCAAGGTTTTAAAATCATGGTAGTCAGTAGGAGACACCCAAAAAAGTCCAACCATGTGTTTAGAGGAATTTATGACACACCGTCAGTGAGAAGGGAAGATCCAGACTCGAGTTGTCTATTTAACCCAAGCCTTTTGGGATAATCTACCCTGACGGGTTTTATGGCTCCGTTAGCCAACTAGGATTCTAAAATAACTAAAAGATGTAAACTAATTAAAAGGTACAATTCTATCAATCAACACATTAATACGTTTTCTTAACTAATAGTAGTCTTATATACAATAAATATATACAATTACAAGGTTTCGATAAAGCCTCGTGGAAATTATTGTTTTCAACTAATGGATTAAAACAAGATGAAAAATAAAGGGAACTATTTTTTATACTATAAATGATGAAATAATAAACAATGAATAAATAAGATTATAAATGATATGACATTAATGGACAAAGAAATTTAACATTTAAATGATGCAATCATTATTAATTCAAAAATCAACAAATTAAATAAATAATAAACTAACTAACCTTACACCGATCAACAATACTAAGCTAGTTTCATCTCTCTGTATTTGTATAAGCTCTACTTAACCTGTGTCAAGTATAAATCTATGACAAAGGAAAGAATGATACTTCCTCAAAAAACTCAAAGAAGTCTTTTATATTCTGGAACAAGTCTATGATAACAGAAAGACAAATGATTTTATCTCATGTGAATTTAAAATGTCCAATAACTGAAAATGCTTGGATAGACGATTAGTCACAAATATCAACAAAACCAAAATATAATGAACCGAGTAAAGAAAAAACATAACATGAAAATTTGTATGCAGAACAAACTAAAGCTAGTTCGATACAAATAAGATTTCATGTCCATAAATTATATGAGAAACAACAATAACATTGCACAATCTACCAAAGGACTAAAGCCAAAGAGTAAATTGTATCCCATATAGTATAATAAAATTAAGTCCATCATATGGTCTAAGAAGAAATGCGCAGACTAGTAATTGGCCAATATTTAAAGAGAAATTTTGGTTGTCTTGTATAACGCTGCTCCAACAACCTGTCTGTTAAGAGAAATATATAGAAGAAGGTTGTATAATTATAAGATTTGAAAGTGTGAGGATACAAATCACTTTGACTGACAATTTAAATCTTATTTAAAATGTAGAAAGAACAACTTCCAAATCATGATCCTTAGTGAAGATATAATAGATCAATCGACAATAAGAAAAATCTCAATTAAACAATTATATCTTTACAAATATGAATTACATGAAAAACTCAATAAAATACAAGATTTGTATCAAAAGAATACAATCACCAATATCAAGATAATTGGGATAATAAATTCTTAAAGATTGAAAAAAATTAATACATAAATGATAACAATTAACCATGTATTGATAAAACAAACTAAAACTAATTTAAATCAATGCATGATCAATTACTAAAAGAATATGAAGATATTATAATGAAAATAAAACCATTTAAGTCATAGGACAAAAGCCATTAAGAAATATGGAATTTCATATTCTTGTTCGAAAATAGTTGTCCATTCTCTCAAAATTCTAACCATCCGTTACTCCATTTGAAAAGAAAATTTTTACAAAATAAATAATATACAAAAAAGAAAGGATCAAAATCCTCCTTTCAATTTCTTGTATCTCTTGGGCTCTAAAATTTCTGATATATTTATGCAATGAATGAACAGTCTGGGCGTCACTAATAATTTCTTCCACTTGAAATTTTCCTCGTAAAGAGACAAAAATATCTCTCAAATCATGCATTTGTTTGGGAAAACTCTCACGAGTAGGATAAATGGATCCATTATTGTTAAGCTCCTGTACCATATCTGCAAATATAATCACCACAAATACTGAATACACAATAGATCCATAGAGCAAGATAGAATAAACCACACTTTAATATTACCAAACCCTTGAGGTAGGGCAACACCATATAATGGATCCTATTATGGAAGGGATCCTCTCCTGTTCACTTGCCTCTTCAAGGGGGCATCCTCCTATTGAGCTATCACTCCAAATACAATACTTCTCTTCATATCCCATTACATTTCTTAAGCCCCTTTATATAGTACTACCATCACCTAAGAACATTCTAGAGGAGGAATCTTCTAGAAGTAGAACCTTCTAAGAAACCCTCTTACATTTATTATATCTAACTACCCAGTTATTATATCTAACTACCATAGTGGGCCTTATTTAATAATATAGTGGACCTAGTCCACCTTACATTGAATGTCCTCCACTATTATCACTATGCCCCCCACCCCCACTACCTCTCTAGCTACCTTACAATTATGCAGATGGGTTTTCAACCGTTTCTTTAGATTCCTTATGGTTTGGCTGCAATCAGTCCTGAAAAATCGTCTGTCTGTTTTTGAACGCATTTCCAAATCTTATTTGTTGTTGCTCATACATTATTTGCAACAATCCAATATTATTTTTGGATCAATTACCTTGAACATATTTAGATAATAAAATCAAACCATGATCAGATCCGTACCAAATAACTGATAGTTAAATAAAAAGAAACCCAATTTATAACCTAAAAATTACGAATAAAACAAAATCAAGAACAATAAAATTAAAATGAATTTAAACTAACTATAAGTTCTAAACAAATATTGTTTGTATTTTCCTTTCAAATATGATCTTAAAATTATGTAAGCTTCAAGTTGATGGAGAGGAGAAAAATATTAATTTTGGGTTTTCACAAAATTAAACAAATGATTGATAAATTTTTTTTTTTGGAAATGAGATGCAAATTGACAAAATAATTTAATTAATTAAATCTACCAAATGATTTTGTCAAAATTATTACTAATGAGAAAAAGACTAAAACATAATCATAATACAAACAAAAGTAAAGAGTTGATAAAAAATAATGTGTTCGTTTAAATTAAGATTTCTATGTTCATCTCCCCTTCATTCAAATTTGATCAAATGTGAACAAATGTCATAGAAAAGATGTGTGGAAATAAACGTTATTCCTGTAAAATAATTGTTATTAATCCATGTGTTCAACCAAGTCATTCTCATAGGAGATAAATTCAATAAGGAAGAGGTAACAACAAACTCCCAAATTATGAAGCTCGTCCATCAACATCAAAACTTCGTAGAAAGAAAAACGAAATGGCATTTGAATTTCATGAAATTCAAACCAAACAAAAGAAAAGAATATAAACTCAAACCAACCTCGAAACAAAGAAAACCAATACCAATCCAATCAAGTCTAAGGGAAAAAAATGAAGAATCCAAGTAAAATTTCGAGGAACCCTATATTTTAATTAAAAATAAAGAAGGGGGTTGTTGGGGCGCAACACCATGTTATGTGTTGGAGTGGCTGAGGTCAGGTGCGATCCTTGGGTGATTTTGATGGCTTATATGCCCCTATGTCGTAGTTTCTCAGACCACAGGCTAGTCTCGCTTGTAACATACACACTAGAAATAAAAAAAAATAGAAAAAAAAACTAAATAATTTATTTGTAAAATAACACATTTGTTCTTCTTGATTTTGATTTTTTCCCCAAAATTTCTTGTTTTTTCTTTCTATTTTTATTTATTTATTCCATTTTTTGTTTTTCCCCTTTTTAATGATTTTGTTTGCAACAACGCATGTGTTTTAGGCCATGGTTTAAAGAATGTTGTAATTTAAATCTTGAAAAAAGAAAGGGGTGATATTGGTGTTATTGGGATGATATTGTAACATCCCGCTATGGTGCACTGAGAAAACTTATTCTTTGAGGACACTTGCTCGCAAGTGATCTGGACTTTTATGATGTTAAAACATTTATCCTTGATTATAATGTGTTATGATAGATGACATGATGTTTTACTGCTTTGACGTAGACAGGTGCTTTGACTCATTTTTATTGAGTGTGCAGGGTTTTGGACCTTGAGGATGTAGAGGCATCGATGGAAACCCTTGGACTCGGGATTGAGTCAGGGAGTGTGCTATTTGGGTTGATTCATTTACTGTGATATTTCATTGATTTGATGATATGATGTTGACATGTTCTGACATGATTGTTGATGATGCAGGTTGACGATAGCTTGCCGACCAGACTCACATATGGAGTAAAGGGGCCACACAAGATTTCCAAAGAGGTTGAGGGAGAGGTGTGGACAACAACCCTTCCATAGCCTACTAGCACTCCCACCATCGCTCGAACTGTAGGTTAACGATTACCTAGTTTGAGAGGATCCACGATGCTGTGAGGGCAGACTGTGATAGTCACTCACGATGATTCTAAGGGGCGCACAATAAGGAGGGGGCCTTATTCCTTAGAGCCCTTACTCTCCCACAAGTTCACCTGGTAGAGTGTTGACTCCAGGAGTTATAGATGTCTACCAATCAGTCAAGTTGGCGAGTGGCACCCTTGGAGCACGTGGTGCATCCTGAAGGGAACGTCGCGTGAAAGAAATACAAGTTGGCGAGTGGCACCCTTGGAGTATGTGGTGCATCCTGAAGGGCACATCGCGCAAAAGAAACAATCGAGGCGAGTGGCACCCTTGGAGCATGTGGTGCGTCCTGAAGGGCACGTCGCATTGATGTTGAGGAAGAAATGAACCTAGATGGCCCTAAGACATTAACGCCTTAGGAAATCCTTAAAAAAATTCCCTAACCAAGTGTCGCCCAGTTCAGAATCTAAGTCCTAAGTCTAAAACTTTTCTAGGGTAAAAATTTAGTCTAACCTTAAGAAAAAGACCCTAGAATAAAAATTAACAATTTAAACAAAAACCCACTTAAGTAATAGTTGGGTCTTCATAAAATTCATGGGGTAAATGACGAGAGTAAAAATTAAATTAAAACTAACGGTTTTTAATTTTTGTAAAGAAGAAATTATTTCCTAACTTGTGAAAGTACACAAGATATTAAATAAATAATAAATGGGAAATATTTAATAACGCAACTGCCATTTTGGGCTTTAATAAAAGGGGAAAGAAGGGGATAATAAAAATTAGGAAACTTAGGATTGGGGGGAAACATAATAAAGGAAAGAGTTGAACTTATGATAAAAAGCGAGGTCAACATAGTGAGGAATCTGCATTTAAGAACCTGCTAATCTGAGCTAATTTAGTAACATCTTCTTTTTAGGAAAGTAATTAAAACATGTAAGGGGATCTAGGAACACCTAGGAGTAAATTTAGGAGCGATTCTAGGTGGGTGAGGGAAATGAGTAATTTAATAAATTAAAGAAAATAATTACTTGACGAAAGAGGGGGATGGATGACACTTGTGCAAAGGAGAATAATTAGAATTATTTTTATTAAAACTTAATTAAAATGTGATTTAGGAAAGTTGGTGGGTCTCAAAACTCTATAAAATAAAAAGGGGATGGGGAAGAAGGGGATCGGCTATTAGCATAACGTTACGCTGCCGGACTGTGACTTGACTGATTGCTTGTGAGGAGTTGGGATTTTCCAGCTCGGATAGGAGTGGTAGCTTAGCCTTGCGAGGTGAGCTGGAAAGCTAGATAAACCATCTGGATAGTGTGTGGCCCCTTTGCAGCTCGGGGGGCTAAGAGGGAAGCAGATTACCCCTAGCGATTGGCTGGGAGGTACTGGGGTAGTCTCGACGGTCGGCGAGGGGAGCGACACGGAGCAGTAACGGTACGGAGCGCGCGGTCATCATTCGGGGCGGGAGTTAAGGCAACGGTATGTTTTTCATTTTGCATGTCAGTATTAGATAAAATAATTTTATGATCTCGGCATTGCCGACCTTCCCTGGATCTGTACGATCTCCCGTCGTGCCTTTCATTTTTGTTGTCTGCATTTTTTTTTACATTGCTCTGGGTGTTTTTATATTACCGGGGGCACTTTTACCTTGCTGTGGGAGTTTCTACATTGTCGAATGCTGAGTGTGTCTTCTTACTGATTGGAAGCGATGGTACCTTGGTAGTTGAGTCTTTTATTTTACATTTGTTTACTCGCAGTCATCTGGTTTATATATTTTTGTGGTTGCTGATTCCCATTCTTAAATGGGCAAATTGGACTGGCTGCCAATCCTCCCGCTTCTATTGCTTCAGAACTGTTATGTAGGGAAATTAACATAATTATTGTAATTATAGAATGCCAGGTTCAATGCGATGATCTGTTGTGGAATGTTAACGCCAAGAGCAATGTTACGGTTAAACCCTTGTCATATACTAGTAACAGAAAATAAAATGTGACTAAGATTTATTTGCTGGCAAGCGGCTTTAATTATGCACAACATGGTAGATGTTAGAGTATAGTGGAATAAAACTAAAATAAGTTTTGAGTATGAAAATGTATTTTCCAAGAAATCATATTGGTACTTTAGTGGTAATCATTTTGTCGTATTTACGTTCAATATTTAGAAGCCTTGTTAGGATAAGAGAAGAGATATTATCTCTTGTTTTAAGATGAATCTTCATATTTAAGATTTTTACATATTGACTGTAAATATGATATAGATCATAAGTTATTAAGAAATTGTTGTTAAAAATCTTTATAGCTATAAAATAAAGTTAATTTTTTTATTATCAATAAATAAAATTGTGAACTAATTAACCAAAAACAAATAGTAGTTAAGAATTAAAAATGCAAAAGAAATCTGATTACTTATTTGGAATGACTCAAGATTGATTTCTCTTAAAATGCATCCTATTAACATGACTTATATTTAAGGACGTAGGTTATTATAAATGTCTTATTAAAAATGTTTTTTTTCAATTGTTTTTATCCTATCTTAAATTTAATACATAATATTGATTGGTCCATGATTAATAATTTCTTTTATCCTATCATAAATTTGATTGTTTTTTTATATACTTTATTTTAAATTTGATTGTTTTTATCCTATCTTAAATGCGTTGTAACAGTAATCTACATTGTCAATGGAAGGGTAATGTCATGGTAATTATTATTTCTGAAATAGTCAGAGTAATGATTTTCCCCTATAATGTAGAGGGTAAAGTTAGTGTTAGAAATCATATAAAAGTAATGTCACTATTATTCTATCTGAAATGTTATGTTAATGAAAGATAATTTTGATAGAATGTCATGAATCACAATGTAATGAAATTGTAAGTGAAGTGCTAATGTAATGTACTGGGATGTATTGAAATGAAATGGAGTGTTAATGTAAGGTAATGCATTGTAATGTAACATTAAGGTAAAGTGGTGTAATGTTTTATGTAAGGCAAGATGATTG
>ML821033.1:120749-137154 GCA_009831015.1 Picea engelmannii | reverse complement strand
TGCCTCTAGTAGAGTTCGCTTACAACAACAGTTACCAAAGCACCATTAAGATGGCGCCTTTTGAGTTTCTTTATGGGCGACCATGTCAGATGCCTTTGAGTTGGGATCGGCTTGAGGATAGGTTCCTGGTGGGACCAGAAGCGATCCAAGAAATGGAAGAGCAAATTCAAACCATAAGACAAAGGATTAAATAAGCGCAGGACCGACAGAAGAGTTATGCCGATGCGCACCGAGTCGACCGTAGTTACGAGGTCGGCGATTGAGTCTTCTTGCGGGTTAAACCACATAAGAGTTCAATCAAGTTTGGAAAGGGAGCTAAAATCTCTCCTAGGTTCATGGGACCTTTCGATATTGTGGAGAGAAAGGGGCCCGTGGCCTATCGACTAGCCTTGCCTGATTCTTTAAGGCGTATGCACGATGTTTTTCATGTAGCTGTTTTGAGACATTATATTAGTGATCCCACACATGTGATTGACATGAGTTCCTTGCAGGTATCGGACGAGGGAGAGCTCACGGCTGAGCCGGTCCGCATTTTAGATCATCGCGTTTGACAGTTACGACGTCGAACGATAGATCAGGTTAAGGTCCAGTGGGACAGTTATAGTCCGCACCTGACGACCTGGGAGGACGCATATGATATGCGCCAGCAGTTCCCATTTTTGTTTGATAGATAGACTTATGATACTATGGTACTTTTATTTTGGCATTTATACTGAGAAACTTCGGGAAGAAGTTTAGACCAAGAGGGGGTGTATGTAACATCTCGCTATGGTGCACTGAGAAAACTTATTCTTTGAGGACACTTTCTTGCAAGTGATTTGGACTTTTATGATGTTAAAACATTTATCCTTGATTATGATGCGTTATGATAGATGACATGATGTTTTACTGCTTTGACGTAGACAAGTTCTTTGACTCATTTTTATTGAGTGTGCATGGTTTTGGACCTTGAGGATGCAGAGGCATCGGTGGAACCCCTTGGACTCCGGATTGAGTCAGGGAGTGTGCTATTTGGGTTGATTCATTTACTGTGATATTTCATTGATTTGAAGATATGATGTTGACATGTTCTGACACGATTGTTGATGATGTAGGCTGACGATAGCTTGCCGACCATACTCACGATTTCCAAAGAGGTTGAGGGAGAGGTGTGGACAGCATCCCTGCCAAAACCTACTAGCACTCCCGCCGTGGCTCGAACTGTAGGTTAACGATTACCTAGTTCGAGAGGATCCACGATGCTGTGAGGGCAGACTGCGACAGTTGCTCACGATGATTCTAAGGGGCGTGCAATAAGGCGGGGGCCTTATTCCTTAGAGACCTTAGTCTCCCACAAGTTCACCTGACAGAGTGTTGACTCCAGGGTTTATAGATGTCTACCAATCAGTCAAGTTGGCGAGTGGCACCCTTGGAGCACGTGGTGCATCCTGAAGGGCACGTCGCACAAAAGAAACATAAGTTGGCGAGTGACACCCTTGGAGCACGTGGTGCGTCATGAAGGGCACGTCGCATTGATGTTGAGGAAGAAACGAACCTAGATGGCCCTAAGACATTAACGCCTTAGGAAATCCTTAAACAACTTCCCCAACCAAGTGTCGCCCAGTTCAGAATCTAATTCCTAAGTCTAAAACTTTTCTAGGGTAAAAATTTAGTCTAACCTTAAGAAAAAGACCCTAGAATAAAAATTAAAAATTTAAACAAAAACCCACTTAAGTAATAGTTGGGTCTTCATAAAATTCTTGGGGTAAATGACGAGAGTAAAAATTAAATTAAAACTAACGGTTTTTAATTTTTGCAAAGAAGAAATTATTTCCTAACTTGTGAAAGTACACAAGATATTAAATAAATAATA
Source organism: Picea engelmannii (assembly GCA_009831015.1). Lineage (NCBI taxonomy): Eukaryota > Viridiplantae > Streptophyta > Pinopsida > Pinales > Pinaceae > Picea > Picea engelmannii. Next base: position 135,302 of record ML821033.1, on the reverse strand, counting down.
AATGGGAAAGATTTAATAGTGCAACTGCCATTTTGGGCTTTAATAAAAGGGGAAAGAAGGGGATAATAAAAATTAGGAAACTTAGGATTGGGGGGAAACATAATAAAGGAAAGAGTTGAACTTATGGTAAAAAGCGAGGTCAACATAGTAAGGAATCTGCATTTAAGAACCTGCTAATCTGAGCTAATTTAGTAACATCTTCTTTTTAGGAAAGTAATTAAAACATGTAAGGGGATATAGGAACACCTAGGAGTAAATTTAGGAGCGATTCTAGATGGGTGAGGGAAATGAGTAATTTAATAAATTAAAGAAAATAATTACTTGAGGAAAGAGGGGGATGGACGACACTTGTGCGAAGGAGAATAATTAGAATTATTTTTATTAAAATTTAATTAAAATGTGATTTAGGAAAGTTGTTGGGTCTCAAAACTCTATAAAAGAAAAAGGGGACGAGGAAGAATGGGATCAGTTGTTAGCATAACTTTACGCTGCCGGATTGTGACTTGACTTATTGCTTGTGAGGAGTTGGGATTTTCCAGCTCGGATAGGCGTGGTAGCTCAGCCTTGCAAGGCGAGCTGGGAAGCTAGATCTACCATCTGGATAGTGTGTGGCCCCTTTGCGGCTCGGGGGGCTAAGGGGGAAGCAAATTACCCGTAGCGATTGGCTGGGAGGTACTGGGGTAGTCTCGATGGTCGGCGAGGGGAGCGCCATGGAGTAGGAGCGGTACAGAGTGCGCAGTCATCATTCGAGGCGGGAGTTAAGGCAACAATATGTTTTTCATTTTTCATGTCAGTATTAGATAAAAGAATTTTATGATCTCAACATTGCCGACCTTCCGTGGATCTGTACGATCTCCTGCTGTGCCTTGCGTTTTTGTTGTCTGCATTTTTTTACATTGCCCTGGGCGTTTTTATATTGCCGGGGGTGTTTTTACCTTGCCGTGGGCGTTTCTACATTGTCGAATGCTGGGTGTGTCTTCTTACTGATTGGAAGCGATGGTACCTTGGTAGTTGAGTATTTTATTTTACATTTGTTTACTCGCAGTCATTTGGTTTATATATTTTTGTGGTTGCCGATTCCCATTCTTAAATGGGCAAATTGGACTGGCCGCCAATCCTCCCGCTTCTATTGCTTCAGAACTGTTATGTAGGGAAATTAACATAATTATTGTAATTATAGAATGCCAGGTTCAATGCGATGATCTGTTGTGGAATGTTAATGCCAAGAGCAATGTTACAGTTCAACCCTTGTCATATACTAGTAACATAAAATAAAATGTGACTAAGATTTATTTGCTGGCAAGCGACTTTAATTATGCACAACATGGTAGATGTTAGAGTATAGTGGAATAAAACTAAAATAAGTTTTGAGTATGAAAATGTATTTTCCAAGAAATCATATTGGTACTTTAGTGGTAATCATTTTGTCGTATTTACGTTCAATATTTAGAAGCCTTGTTAAGATAAGAGAAGAGATATTATCTCTTGTTTTCAGATGAATCTTCAGATTTAAGAGTTTTACATATTGACTGTAAATATGATATAGATCATAAGTTATTAAGAAATTGTTGTTAAAAATCTTTATAGCTATAAAATAAAGTTAATTTTTTTATTATCAATAAATAAAATTGTGAACTAATTAACCAAAAAAAAGTAGTAGTTAAGAATTAAAAATGAAAAAGAAATCTGATTACTTATTTGGAATGACACAAGTTTGATTTCTCTTAAAATGCATCCTATTAACATGACTTATATTTAAGGACGTAGGTTATTATAAATGTCTTATTAAAAATGTTTTTTTTCAATTGTTTTTATCCTATCTTAAATTTAATACATAATATTGATTGGTCCATGATTAATAATTGCTTTTATCCTATCATAAATTTGATTGTTTTTTTTATATACTTTATTTTAAATTTGATTGTTTTTATCCTATCTTAAATGCGTTGTAACAATAATCTACATTGTCAATGGAAGGGTAAGGTCATGGTAATTATTATTTCTATAATAGTAAAAGTAATGATTTTCCCCTATAATGTAGAGGGTAAAGTTAGTGTTAGAAATCATATAAAAGTAATGTCACTATTATTCTATCTAAAATGTTATGTTAATGAAATATAATTTTGATGGAATGTCATGAATCGCAATGTAATGAAATTGTAAGTGAAGTGCTAATGTAATGTACTGGGATGTATTGAAATGAAATGGAGTGTTAATGTAAGGTAATGCATTGTAATGTAATGTTAAGGTAAAGTGGTGTAATGTTTTATGTAAGGCAAGATGATTGTGATTATTGCAAGCCATTGTGATATAAAAGGTATTATGGGAATCATTTCATGGCGACGCTATTATCAATTTCACTGTTAGCGATAGAATACAATTGTAATGTCCTTGAACTAAGTAAAATTGAGATTTTATGACTTAATAAATGGGGGATTGAGATTAATTGGATTTACCTTATGCTAAAGGTACTCGTTGGTTAATGAAGTTTAAATGGAGTAATTGGTCTGTAATAAATCATAGTTGATTCATATACAATACCTTGTCTTATTTTGGTTGGTCGTTATCTGAGTCCTTTTTCCTTGCGCCTTCCGTAGAGGATGTGGTTGCTCATTTACTTATTGTTGTGCTTGACTGTGGTAATTTCATTGTGTGGTATGCTTGTGTTGGGTGGGATGTAGACACCTGCATGTTCCTCAGAACAGTCGCCAGCCCTGAGACCTTAAATGGTTAAAATTGATGGGAACCTGGGATTGAGCGTTGATTATGTGTCTTGGAGGTCCTAACCATTTCAGGGTAGGATGGGCGGGTAGTTAGTCTTACTTATTGTCGTTGATCGTCATTAAACGCATGCCGTTACTGTGGTATGTCGTATGTCATCTTGCTGTGTTCATCTTGCTTGCGTCTTGTTCGTAGTCGGGTTACTAGTTTCTGCCTGAGCAGTCGGCCAGGAGCCTATCTGACCTTCTCTCTCTCTGGAGCAGAGGACTAAGATTAAATGCCCTGCTTTCCTGTGCAGAAATAGTAAAATCTACTTTTATGGATTCTTCCTTATGTCTATGGTCGTTTAATGCTTGCAGTTACTTGTCGTGTGCCTTATGTCTTCTTGTTGTGATCACCGTGGTTGCGTCTTATTAGTCGTCGGGTGGTGACGTAGTGACAAGTGTGTCTGTTTCCTTTCTACACGCGTGCACACACTTTAAAAAAATAAAAAATAAATAAAAAAGATTGCACCTGTTATCAGAATTGTTGTCGTAACGAGGAGGGTCGTTACATATGGTATCAGAGCCGGTTCGACCCGCGGTTTGGGATTCACCATGACTTTCGTTGAGATGATTAGATTGATTATACTGTTGCTGATCGAGTTGATTATGTACGTGCAGGTAATCATGGTTAGAGGACGTCGCGGAGGCAGACGACAGGGTGCTAGGGGAGGAGCTGTGACGCCTCCAGTAGCATCTACGCCTAAGGGGTCTAACCCCCATGGAGGCGAGCAGGTTCTCGGACAGGAGAAGATAGCGGTTGGCGATGTTGTTGGGATGATGAGATCCTTTCAGTGCATGTCTGAGGTACTGATCAACCGATTGGACAGAGATGAGGCCAGGGCGCCGACACCCACTGAGGTTTCGCCGCACGCACCGACCGTTACTGGTAGCATTCACCGTGAACTTGAGAAGGCTAAATTTCCTGAGTTCTTTGGTGCCGTGGACGGCGCAGCCACCGAGGCATGGTTGGAGAATATGGCAATGTGCTTCACACTTCGCGATTATACCTCCAACATGAAGGTCCACATGGCGGTCTTTCAACTGAAGGGGAGCGCTCTTCTATGGTGCAAGACGCTCCTGCCACAGCTGAACATGGCCATTGAAGACGTGTCATGGGAACTGTTCGAGGAACGGTTCCGAGAGAGGTACCTTTTAAAGGAATTCATTGAGCATCAGCTCAATGAGTTCAACACTTTACGACAGGGAGGTCGTACGGTGCCTGAGTACAAGGCACGTTTTATGGAGCTACTCCGGTATGCTCCGCACCTTAACACTGAGAAGCTCAAGGTCAACAGGTTCGTGTTTGGCCTTAACGACAACCTACATGCAAAGGTTAGGATCTTGATGCCTCAAACCTTGCATGATGCTGTCCAAAAGGCCCTCATAGAAGAGGAGGAGCTTATCAGTAAAAAAAATGGGTTCTATTGGTAGCACCATTGTTCGATTTAGAGGTTGATTTGGTGGTTTTTTACCACCCAAAATGGGTTTTTAGAGCTAGTGTTCTAGTTTTGAGGTCAGATTTCACATTAAGTTAGTAACTATGTTGATCATGGAATTTTGTTTTTATATGTATATTGTTTTAACTAATATGAAAACCTAGGAATATTATCCATATTTTCCTTCCACCTGTCTACCCAATTTGTATAAGAGAAAATCCAGAGTATGGTGAGCGAAAAAGAAACACGTCTTTGAATAGTATAAAAAAAACCATTTAGATAATTCACATGCCACATCATAGGATAAAATGTAGCATCTGATACTGTAACATCCCACTTTGGCGCACTGAGCGAACTTATTCTTTGAGGACACTTTCTTGCAAGTGATCCGGATTATTATGCTATTAAAACTTTTGATTTTGATTATGAGGCATTATTGGATGATGACATGTTGTTTTTCCATCTCGACATAGACAAGTGTTATTGACTCGGTTTTTACTAAGTGTGCAGGATTTTGGACCTCGAGGATGCGCAGGCATCAAGGAACCCCTTGGACTCCGGATCTAGTCAGGGAGTGTGCCATTGGGGTTTGATTGTTTTACTGTGATATTAGTGCATCGTACTAGATGATATGATATGGATATGTTCTGACATGATTTGTTGATGATGCAGGCTAATGATAGCTTGCCAACCAGACTCACATATGGAGTAAAGGGGTCACACATGATTACCAGAGATGTTGAGGGAGAGGTGTGGACAACAGCCCTGCCACAACCTACTAGCACTCCCACCGTGGCTCAAACTGTGGGTTAACGATTACCTAGTTTGAGAGGACCCACGATGCTGTGAGGGAAGACTGCGACAGTCGCTCATGATGATTCTGAGGGGCGCGCAATAAGGCGGGGGCATTATTCCTTAGAAGCCCTTAGTCTCCCACAAGTTCACCTGGCGAAGTGTTCACTCCAGGGGTTTTTGATGTCTACCAAGTCATTCAAGAGGTGAGTGGCACCCTTGGAGCACGTAGTGCATCCTGAAGGGCACATCGTGCAAGGGAACAGATGAGGCGAGTGGCACCCTTGGAGCACCTAGTGCGTCCTGAAGGGCACGTCGCGTTGTTGGTGATAGAGGAATGAACCTAGATGGCCTTAGGATGAATAATAGGTTAAGTAATTTTTAAAACAATTTCCCTAATTAAATGTCGCCCAATACAAAATTTAAGGTCTAAGTCTAAATTACGCTAGTGGTAAAATTCTGTCTACCTTTAAAAATAATAATAATAATTAAAATAAAAACAACTTAAATAATAATTATGATTTTCGTAAAATCTTGTAACATGAAGGGAGTAAGAAATTTAAATTATTCATAAAAAAAATAAATATGTTGGAATTAATTGTTTTATATTTTTGATAATTTAAAATATACTAATTAATTGATAAAAGGGAAAAAGGGTTAAAATTCCACACCTGCCTTTTTGAGTTCTAATTAAAAAGGGGAAAGAGGGAAAATCTAAAATTTTAGGAAACTAGGAAAAGAGGTAACCATTAAAAGGGAAAAAGGGGAACTTAAGGGAAAAAGCGAAAGGTCAAACTTAGTAAAGCATCCCCCATTTAAGAGATTTCTAATTTAAACTAAACAAGCCATTTAATAAAAATGAAAGTTATTAAAACCTGTAAGAGATTTTGGGGCCACCTAGGAGTGATTCTAGGAGTAACTCTAGGTGGGTGAGGGAAATAAAGATAATTAATTAATTAAAGAAGTTAATTTATGAGGAAGGAAGGGGATGGGTGACACTTGTACGGGGAGGAATTTTTAGGAAATTAATTATAAAAACTTAACTAAAAGAGATTTTTTGGAAAGTAAGGAACCACAAAACTCTATATAATGAAGGGAGGTGATGGAGGTTGGATGATCTTTTGTTTGTGTAATGTTACGCTGTAGAAATATTCACTTGACTAACTTAACTTGTGGGAGTTGGGATAGCCAGCTCGGTGAGGAGTGGTAGCTCAACACTGTGAGGCAAGCTGGGAGCTAGTTGAAATCTATGGACAAGAGTGTGTGGCCCCTTTGCGGCTTGGGGGCTAAGGGGGAAGAAGAGTACCCCTAGAATTGGCTAGGAGGTACCGTTGAAGTCTCGATGATCAGCAAGCGAGAGTTGCACGGAGCGCGTGGACATCATTCAGAGCGGGAGATCAGGCAACAATACGCTCTCTTCATTTTTGTATGGTAGAATGTATTAGGACTTATCCTTGGATCTACTTATTTAATGGAAAAGTAAATGATGTTTTCTTTTTAAATTAGTGACTGAAACTTTCCTTAGCCTAGCTCGATGGTTTTTGACTCCCATGGCCTTCGTTTTCCCGCATGTCGTGACCGCCTTGTGTGTTGATTTTGACCCTGAGGTTGTTTAGCCTTTGTCCATAGCTCACCAGTCCTCGCCTAAGCAATCGGCTAGGAGCTTGATCTACGGTCATCGCCTTAGCATTTAAAGACCTATGGATCTCAACACCCTGCTTTTCTGTGTGACGATGGTGAAGCGAAGGATGAACCCATCCACCGTCTACCTTTGTTGTTGTTCTTGGAAGTTGTTGTCCTACGCCTTCTTGTGATTGAATCTCTCTACGTTATTCCAATCATTTCCAGGAAATTTAGTCCGCGTTGATACAGCTCTTGGCAAATTTACTGGGTGGTTTTGTGTCTTTTACTTTGGTCTGCCTAGTAACCCTGCCTTTTATTCTTATTGCTAGAAACTCAAATATGTGTTGTGATCCTTCCTTGTAAACTGAACTTCGTTCTATTTTATTGATGGAATTTATTCACGGTATCACCAAACCCCAATTCACGAAATGGACTCTGTGTTTTTATTTTATTTTCTTGATATTTCAGCTCTGTTCTCATGTACTCCCTGGTGATCACTTTTTGAGTTTTATCACCTTTAATGAAATTTTACCCGACCATTTTTTAGGCGTTTTACTGGTTAGGGTAGCGTATTTACCCAACGCTTGTGGTTTTAAACTCAACAGACTCTTTATTAGTTGACCTAATTTTGATGGTGTGATGGGATTTGGGAACTCGTTCCAGTTTCATGAAGTTTAAATTCGTTAAAGACGGGTGATGATAAATTTGTTCCAGTTGGGTTCTAGCACATAATATTCTGATTTACTATTTTAAAACCATATTAATTCAAGATTGGAAATTGCAAAGGGAATTTGAACTTCACCTTATAATCGATTGAGCTGACTTATGTGCCTCGTGAAAATACAAAAGATTCCAGAAATGTGGAACGCACGTAGAGTTCCTTGGGTATGGTAAAGTTCTCAATGCACACATTAATGAATGACAATCGTGTACTCTGTCATGAGCATGGTTTCTCCTTCTTTGGAAGTTTTTTAAAAAAAATTTCTTTGTGATTTCAGTCTTCCTTCCCCGGTGGTCTACAGTTTCATTTCTCCAGTTGTTGGACCGGATGCCTATCGACTCCAGTTCATAACGTCTCCGAGTCTTTAAAAACTCCATGATATAGTAAGGTCGAGCCATAGCTAGAAGGTTAGTGCCAGTAAAAGTTTCATCATATCCTTGAACCCATTTGTACCTTAGTTATTTCAGACGAAGCACTATAGTTGCCAATGCAGATTCTCTAAAGGACAACCTCAAATTCTAGGCTTTCCAGCCTTGGGCAACCCTTGGAAAACTTGAGAATACCTTGGTCAGTATCACCAGCAAAACCGAGAAGCGTCCACCTGACTTTAGTGCTGTACTCACCAAATTAAGCAAGACCTGAATCCGTCGACCCTCCAGGCCTTACATAAAATGCAAACCTATTCAATTTTTGGCATCCACGTAGCAGAGCCATGACTCCTTGTCCAGTGGTATTTCAGTGATGTGATCTCCTTTATCTAACAAGACCAACCAGAAATCCTTGAGGTTTTTGCAACAACTTCTAACCCTTGTCTCCAATCACATTTCTAACCTCTTATAAACAAATCATTCCACTATTAAACTTCAACGTCTTGTCTGAAAATGAAAATTGTGAGGTTAATGGAATAGTTGATTTATTGATGTCAAGCGTGCCTTAATTGCTTGAAAAATAATCGACAATAACAACATTCTAATAATAACCAATTTAGATAGTAATATGCTACTGGTTCTAACTGGACAACAAGAACTAGAGCTTAAGCTAAACAAATTGCTCAAGATTTGAAGACTATTTCTGTAGGTACTGTTTTCAATTACTCGCTGCAGCTATCAGGATCTTGCTTGGAGTTTTTAGTATGTACATTCAAATGTCTTTGAATGACAAGTTTAACGACCGGTCTGGCCAAGATGTTTTACTAAATTCGCATCATGTGAATGGATCATTAAAACAACCTCGATTTTCCACTTATATGACAAGGATATTCAGAATTTTGGCTTGGACTCTTTCAGATCTATTCTCAGGAGGCTATTTTGCAGTCATTCTGCCTGTGTCTGTCTATGTAAGTAATAAGTACAATCTTAGCTGGAACCTACAGCATGATCTTGAAGTCATTCAATTTGTTTCGAACGATTTAAATGCTAGAGTGCTTCAAACCTACTTGTATGCAGGATACTCTAGATTTTAGTTGAGAGTAATATCAATGGCATGAATCTTTTAGTGTGTTTAAATTATATTTATCCAGCAGAAGGAATACACTGCATTAAGCCCGAGTTTAGTAATAGTAGCATTATTATATTAATTATATTATGGTATGGAAGTTTATTCAAGCACTTCATCTAGACAACATATTGGCCATCTATTTGTTAATAATGTTTGACTATAACATTGTACCTTTATATTTTAATGATTGTCATATATTGATAATAACTAAATTAGTGATTAATTTTAGACTTGCTAAATCAAATTGCATTAATGTTAATTAGATTTATAATTAATGACCTAATTATAGTTTGGACCTACTAACTTAGATTCGTAAATAATGTTAAAATTAGAGTGTAATTATTGACTAATTTTAGACTTGATTAATGGTTGGGTTTTAAGGCTAATTTAGATTGTACCTTAATGTCTTAATTCTTTTTAGACATGTTAAGTGGACTCGTGATAGATAATTAAATTAGACTGCATTTATTGACTATCTTGACTCGACGATTAATCGGGATATTGGCGAAGTCGTTTTTAGCTCGCGCTTCCTGTTAAGGGTGCGGTTGTTCATTTTAATTAATGTTGTACTGGGTTGTAAACATTTAATGTTCTTGGTTTGCTTGTGTCAGGCGGGATGTAGATGCCTCCTTGTTCCTTAGAATAGTTTCCAGCCCTGAGACCTTAAATGGTCAAAATCGATGGGAACCTGGGCTTGAGCGTTGCTTATGTGTCCTGCAAGTCCTAACCATTGCAGGGTAAGACAAACAAGTAGGCATTCTTATTTTTGTCTGTTGAATGTCATACATCACTTCCAGGTTCTTGATGTTCTTTTATGGTTGGGCATCATGTTGTTGTCATGTGAGTTTCATGTGTTGGTTCGTCGTCGTGTTGCGATGATGAGTATAATGTCATTATTACCTTCCTACACACACATAAAAAAATAAATAAAGGGTACTTTTACCAGTTGTAAAGCGTAGGAGTCATACTAGATGGGGTTGTCACAGATACGAGAGGTACTTATTCACATTCCCCTTGATGGAGGTGGGGAGAAGGACTTGGCGTTGGCAATATTGAACCCATTTGCGGGCTTAAACAACCTCCATGAATTAGAAAATTTATACATAAATATAAGTACAATATTGTTGGGTGGATTGATGTTAGAAAGAAGAAAGGAAAATTAGATCCACATAAGAAAAACCACAGTACTCAATAACCATGCATTTTCTCTCTTTTTTCAGTTACATAGTCAAGTTGTGCTAGTTTAAAACACTTTTCTCCATTTCTCAAGTATATAATCAAACTGTACTAGTTTGTAACACTCTTCTTTGTTTCTCAATTAGAAAATTAGATATGCTAATTTGTAATATTATTTACATTTTTATCAATAAAAAGTTACTTACATTTTTTTTCTCAATTAGAGAATTAGATATGCTAGTTTGTAATATTATTTACATTTTTAAAGTGACTTAAAAAAAAATATAATAGTAACTTTTATGTAATTTCATATTGAATCTTCAATTATAAAATAATTTGAACTAAGTTTATTTAACTAAATTAATAATTTGAACTAAGTTTATTTAACTAAATTATGAGTATATAAGTACAAATCAAAATGTTTAATCATATGTGTTTCCTTTATACAATTCATATGTTTATATTTAAAAGGAAAATATTGTATGACTTAAGCTACTTGGGTCTCAACAATTTTAAAAGTTAATATATATAGATTCATTAACTAATAAAATAATTTTATTTAAAAGATAATAAAATTATAGAAATCTAAATTTAAATGTTTTTAAAAAACATAACCAAATTGAATATGAACAAATATTTATAATTAATAATCTAAATTTAAATATTTTTAAAAAATATAACCAAATATTTTAAATTGAATATGAAAAAATATTTACGATTAATATTTTAAGATTGATAAATTTAAAAAAAATAAAAATAAATTAGAAAATATCTAAACATTTAAAAAAAAATTGAAATTTGGTTAAAATAATATTATTTTATAAACAATTGTTACCTTGTCCATCGAAAACAAGAAGACGCCATCTAAAGTTTGGCCCTTTGGACCTTACAAATAACATTATTGGTGGGCAAATGCAAATAACATTATTGGTGGGAAAATGTTGATTTGGCTCAAGAAAATTGATACAAAGGATGAATCCTTTCTAAAATACATTCTTACATGTTTTTGTATTTGGATGTGTAAGTTTTAAACATTTTACAATAATGTTGTGCACACAAAGATTCTTAAAATAGAAAGGAAAATAATTACAATCACATATACATAGAGATCTACCCTCCATGGTATTTTAGATACTCCTTTTGATTATGATATGTTTATTTACAATGACCTACAATCCTCACAATTATTTCTTCTAATAATTTTTGACATGTTTATTTTTTATTTTTTATTATTTATTAACTATTAAGATCGATATTCTTCAATTTGTACTTTAGAGTAGTGTGTACTTAATCACCATGGAAAATAATTACACACCATTTAACTAAAGTGGTCAAAATTTCTCAAACTTGAATCACTCGACACCATACACTAGCCTCTAAGTTGTTTTGTAGACAAAATGCCAATCTTTGAAATTCACCACTAAAAAAAGAATGCCAACCACTTGTCGTCCACAATTGGGTTGGGTTGGTTTAAATTATGACGTGTTGATTTTCATCTACATACAATGGTCACAATTTTATGCTACTTACAGTGGTCATGGTTTTATTTTTTAAGACACTTTGGCATGTTCTCAATTTTCATTGTCTAACTAGTAGATTTCATCATGTTATCGTAGATTTCGTCATGAATTTTTTATATTTTAGCTAATCTTTATTAATAGTGTATAAACAAGTTACATCAACTACAAACTAGAGTTAATCACTACATATAAAATTGTGTGTGATTATAAAAAATTGAGAGAAATAACATCACATATAAGAATACAATGTTATATGACTAACCTAACCTACTACTAGACTAAAAATATGACATTAATATATATAGGCGCAACATCATAGAAACACAAAAGTTAGAGAGCTAACAAGGTCTCTAAGGGATAGAGTTAGACTTAAGAGGATTTTTTTTCCATGACTTTCTATTTCAAACATTAGTCCAATCGGTAAAGCTGTTATGAGTTGGTGGTTTTGTAATAAGGATTAAATTTACATAAGGAATTGTAGGCTCAAATTAATCTAGATTGATAATGACATCCATTTTTAATGTTTGAATTGACTTATGGATGGAGTGATTTTACCTCTTCTTAAAACAATTCTTCGGAAAATATTTTTAATGACATTTCACATGAATTTCCAAAAAACAATGACATGAAATATGGTACTACACATATAATATATTATCAAGAAAAAAACAAGCTACATGAAATTTCGACATTTGAACAAAAATTTACAAGTTAAATGAGTACATCAATAAAAAAACATACTAACCTTGCAAGTTCAAAATCTGAGGTATGTAGATTGAGAAATTGATTTTTTCAATCGGTAGGAGATGAAAAAATAAACAGCTCAAACAAAAGCCACGAACAATGTCATAACTATAGTAGTTGTGTAGAAAAGTCTCTTAAAGTCAGGTATATATAGATCAACTAGTCAACTAGCCGTTAGCAAATGCTTTTTGAGATAGGCAAAATTTTCATGGCAATAGCGACGGATTTTTGTGGCAATAATGACAAAGTTTCGTGGCAATAGAGACGAAAATCCCGCCCAATTTAAAAAACCTATTCGTGGAAATATCGACGAACTTTCATGGAAATATCGACGAGAATAATGCCCTATTTAAAAAAAAACATGAAAATAATGGAAACGTGAAAACATTTCGTGGAATAATCCGCCCATATGTAGTAGTGTAGGGATATGAATATTTGTTGAGAGATTTAACGAGATATTGTGTAAAAAGTCGTAGAGATGGTTTCAACCAACCATCTAATTATGTAATAGTTTCTATGGTCACCTATGATTATAAAAGGGACCGTTTGTACACAAATTAATAAAAATGAATGGTTTGATAATAAAATCCCCCCCTAAGGGGGAATTAGAGCATATTTCCCATCCCTTGCTTTGCATAGAATATAGTAGGTATGTTTTTATTTCCACTGTGACTCTCATGTTATAAATAATACAAGAGTGACATATTCATACTTTTAATGAGCCTAGGTTTTCCAAAGATAGAGGGAATAAATCCTTATAGATCCAAGAAGATCTTTGTTTTCCCAATATTTTAGGGAAACTATTTATTACAAAGATTTAGATGTTGGATGGGGATATTTAGTATCTTCAAATATTTGTGAGGTCCCTTATAGGGGAAACACTCTATTTTAATATCAAGTCCATGTATTTATTTTCCTTATTAAAATACTATATTCATAGGAGGGATGGTATCCCACCAAGTCACCATATTTTTTTCTATGAAGGAAAGTAACTTCTAGATAGTAATTATTCTCATAGATTATGCAATCCAAAAGGATGATACTATGTATTTTGTTATCAACCATATTAGAGGATCCCTACACATTAGTGTGACCTCCTCCTCCGATCCCTTCTACTTCAATAATGTAGCGAAGACTGTGCACTCAACTCCTTCAAAGGAAAAAACATCCCTTAATACAATGTGCATAGCTTGGGACCTCCAGTTAGTGAACATACGACATAACACGTGCATTTTTTGGATATTAAAGAATACCGCTAATTTCACTAGATAATGAAAAATACTTCCCAAAATCCTTTTGTTAAACCCCCTTCCAATACATATTTCTAATAGAAAAAACCATATTTTCACTAGACGGGGCCCCTTCTCATACCGCTGAATACCTATAAAAAACTTCATACTGCACATCCTCCCGTAATATCTATAATTTATTGATCCTATTTTTCATAATTTAAAAACCCCCTTTATGAATGAACATGATAAGATATTGATCAACAAGGAAATCCTTTGTTCTGCATAGTAGATAAATTATATGACATTCTAGTGTTAGAAGTGGAAGATATAATGGTCCATTGTAATGACATATTATACAACAGAGGTTCCATCATATATTATTTCAATGGGATTTATCCATGTGCATCAAATATTTCTAGGTGGTTGAGCTAGAATTATAATACTTATTGCGAGCTCCTCCTCTACTCCATGGGATTATTCATTATTAATTTTAAAGTTGTGAATGATCATTAGATAGTTTTTGATGAAGCGATATTGTTGTGGGGAAGTGTGAGCCTCTACTTTCAACAATTTTTCCCATAGTTCGATCCAAGATCTATGACTATCACAATATCCCTAGTCTAAGTAATACTTCCAAATATTCCTGTCCACTTGTGGTTTGAGTATAATTTTGTAGGTATTGGAAATACTTTGATATGATTTATTAAATTAAATGTAGATTAGATTTCTCATGGTCTTATCATCTATGCATGTATATGCATGGAATTCAACCTCAATGGGGGTTTATCTAACAAGATACTCATAGAATGGGTTGATCTTACCTTTCCCAATTATTATATTAAAATTTCTACCAACTTGATGAGAAACATTGAGAGTTCTCATTTTTTAAGAGGTTGAATTTAGCTCTTGTTTTTACCTCAAATTTGAAAAGTGGCACTATCTGTAGTACCCCTTTTTTATTTTGACATAAAAATTACAAAATTTTGCAAATATGGCCTTAAAATTATTGTAATGTTTCTAACAAAACCATTAAAAAAACCAATCACC
>ML821033.1:109426-120646 GCA_009831015.1 Picea engelmannii | reverse complement strand
TTGTGTGGCAAATTCCTAGAATCAACCTTGAACCACACCCTTCTAAATCTCATCATCCTACCTATCCATGCATCTTTCCCCCTCCCTCCACCTGCTGCTAGTCCCTAAAGGAGTGGTGATGAGTTGGTAGTGGGTGGAGGCGGAGAAGGGGTGCCTCTAGTCCCTAAATGAGTGGTGATGAGTTGGAAGGGGAGGGTATTTCTGGAATCAAAATTTCACCCTACCCCCTCACCCCTTTGACCCTCCTTCCTTCTTTTCCCTCACGCTCGCTCCCTAAAGGGATGGTCATCGCTCCTTTTGGGGTCGATTGTGGGAGTAGTAGGAGGTAGGGTGAGGGGGTTGGATTAGGTGTGTGAGGGGTGATTATGCAAATTACCACGCTCCCCAAAGGTTGTCTTTTGTATTTCTAATATTTTTTTCGTTTATTTTTTTCAATTTTTGTTTTTTATTTAAATGTTTTTTTTTTTTTTTTAATTTCATTTTTGATGTAGTTTTTAATTTTCATTTCTTTTAAGTTTAAGTTTTTTAAATTTTTGTTTATTTTATTTTAATCCAAATATTTATTTTTAAGAAAAAAATTGAAATGATGGTAGGAACAAGTTTTCTCTCTCTCTCCTTCTATGGGGATAATCCTCGGGTTTATTTTTAGTTTTTTTTTTCACTCATAAGGTTGTTAAGGTCATCCTCTAATGATGTCAACGCCCTCTACCTCACAACCCACAGGTCAGAAGGTCGGCGTGCACATAGGATATTTCCTTTTCCCACGGCCCGAAGAACTCAAAACGACTCTTCTATTTCCCTATCAGGAAATCTGCACCCACAGAAACTCTCACGGGATCCCCTCTTTACACTCGGGAGATCGGACTTCGCAACTTCGCGATTCCAGTGGTCAGGTGTTCGGCTCTCGAATCCCCAAAACCTGACACAGTCAACACTGACCCTTCTCTTTCCTTTACCCTTTCGGGATTTTCTCTATCACGATTTCGACACTCGCGATGTCGAAAACCTTGTCTCTTCAACTCCTGAATCCCGATATGCTGAAACTCCGATACACTTCGCGAGTTTGAATTTTCAACGCCCCGTCACCTCGTCGGGATTTCAAACTTCACAATATCGCGAATCCTAATGCAGATGTTTCAGGACTTTACTCCATGAACCTCTGAAACGGCATGCCACCTATCCACCTCACCGACTCCTCCGTGGCCCCACAAATCCTCTTGGTCCTCGAGACTCCCGATATCCCGACTGCCGAGGTCCCGATATCTCGATGTACCAATGCCTTTCGGGACTTTCGCTTCTGTTCTGCTGTATGAGGGCTTAACGCCCTCGCAACCCTTGATAGATCTAATGGCTGTGGGGTTCTCTGCTCAGGATCTGATGGCTCAGATCATTTCTTCTGTGCGCTTCTCCTATGTTGCCTTCTAGACATTCCTCCCAGTCTTGGAAGAATTCCAAGTATTCCAAAGGTCTCAACCTTTTCCCTCTTTCTTTTCTTCTATGAACTCTTCGACTTTGAGCTTCGCCGTGCGCATGAAAACGCTGTCCCTCCTGATCTTATCCTTTGTTTCAAATCCTCAAAGGATTCTTCAACTCTTGCATCTCTACATAGTATTCATGTGCACACAAGGGTGCTATCCACCCTAATATTTCCTGTAGCTTCGACCTCCAAGGAAAACTTGTCTCTTTTTTTTTTCTTTCTCCCTTAGATGGAGAATTTGGATGCCCTCCTGGCTATCCTTCCCTCAAGCAACCTCTTGCTGAGACTTTCAGGGTGTTCAACAACTCTGTGAAAGGTCCTTCTCCTTGTATTCTTCCTAAAATATGCAGAACTCAAAGAGTTCTATTCTCATGTGCCTATCTGTGCATCTACTCGATGCCCACCTGGTAGAGTATCTTCTTACAGAATGTTCAACAGTTATGTACTCTTCTGTACACCTTATTCCCCTGCTCAATGCCCTCCTAGAAGAGCTCTCAGAATCCTTAGTGATTTTTTTCTTCAGTGAACTCTTTGACAGAGTTCTTCCTTTGTGCACTCCTGGTTGATGCAGGAGCATCACCAACATCAAGCGAGCCAGCGCGGAGACAACGGACAGCTGGAAAAGCGCCCAGGCGCAAATTTTGAAATCACCTTGAAGTTGTTGCACGATATTAAATGAGCCATTAATAAGAAGCACACTTGTAAAATGTAAATGGACCTTGAGAAATTTTCTCTCGTCCTTAGTAGGTAGAATGCATTTAAAGTAGTTAATGCAAGTAGGTAGAATTGAATGTGCAGATTAGACAATTTTAGAGCACAAGAAGGAAATGGGATATAGACACCCTCATTGTGTATTGTAACATAATTGGAAGAAGAGCATAGAGGAGAATGCAAAAAATGACACAGAAACTGATGACAGTGAAAGAATACACTGAAGAATTCTATAAGCTAAACATCAGGGTAGGTCATCGGGAGAGCGATGATGAAAAAGTTGACAGATACATGAATGGCCTGAGATACGATATTTAGGATGAGATGAGCATGGTAACCATCCAAATGGTGAAAGATGCTTATCAGATGACTCTAAAAGCTGAAGAGAAGCTGAGCCGAAAGCAGAGTCAGAAAGGTCGAGGTAGAAGTCAGCCCAGAGGCAAATCAGTTGCCTAGGACAAATATCAGAAGCCCAAGGAGGACTGGAAGAAACCTCAGACTCGAAATGAGAGAGGTGGAACCTCACAGTGAGGGCAATATGATGAGCAGAGAGGATAGCATACTAAACAGAGAGGAGATTATGTTGACAATAATACTTTTCCTCGTACTAGAGTTAGAGGAAGAGGAAGAGGTGGAGTAATAACATGCTTCACATGTGGAAAGAATGGGCACAAGTATTACAAGTGTCCAGATAAAAAGAAGGAGAGTGGAGAAGCTCACATCACCGAAGCACATAGGTGGGATGTTGAGGCAGAAGACGCTGAAGGAGGAAGATCACTGATGATGAAAAAAGTTCTTTTGACACCTGAGAAGGAGATGGAGAGTTCAATCCAAAGGACCAGACTTTTTCGGACTTCTTGCAAAACCAAGGATAGGGTATGCAAGGTCATTGTATATAGTGGTAGCATGGATAATATCGTTTCTACAGAGATGGTAGAAAAGTTGGAGTTGGAGACGACTGATCATCCAAGCCCATACAGAGTTTCGTGGCTGCAAAAAGGACACCAGGTAACAGTCACTAAACAATGTTTAGTTGAATTTAAGATAGGAGGATATAATGATAAGATCTTATGTGATGTCATTCGTATGGATGTTTTTCATCTATTACTGGGTAGACCATGGCAATATGACAGGAATGTGATTCATGATGGGAGAATGAACACATACACCCTAGAGAAGAGTGGGAGGACTCACATGTTTCTTCTAATCAAGGATAAGGAGGTGAATCCGGAAGTAAGCAACACTGTACTTCTCAAGAGTGGGAAGGAACTTCTTACAGAGGTTAAGAATAAGGAAGAACCACAATTCATTGTGGTTAGAAAGCCTAGAATTGTTTTGACCAGCACAAGAGTGGATGATTTACCAGATGAAGTTCAGGAACTGCTGGAAGAGTTCACTGACATAATAGTGGACAAACTACCTCATTCGTTACCACCGATTAGAAGTGTGAGTCATCACATTGATCTCATACCAGGAGCCATTTTTCCAAACAAAGCCGCATACAGGTTGACGCTGCAAGAGAATGAAGAGGTTAAAAGGAAAGTCTAGGATTTGTTCGACAAAGGTTTGGTCAGGGAAAGCTTGAGTCCATGTGCTGTTCCAATAGTACTCAGTCCGAAGAAAGTCAGAGGCTAGAGGATGTGTACTAATTCAAGGGTGATTAACAAGATAACCATCAGGTACAGATTTCCATTGCCAAGGATGGATGATCTGATGGATTAGTTGAGTGGAGCAAAGTATTTTTCAAAGATTGATTTGAAAAGCGACTATCATCAGATCCGCATGAGAGAAGGTGATGAGTGGAAGACAACATTCAAAACCAACAAAGGGTTGTATGAATGGCTTGTTATGCCATTTGTCTTAACAAATGCACCAAGTACCTTCATGAGGTTGATGAACGAAGTCCTGAAGGAGTTCATCAGAAAATTTGTCATTGTGTATTTAGATGACATACTGATATATAGTAAAACAGTGCCAGAGCATCTGAAACATTTGGCTACAGTGATGCAGAGGTTGCAGTAGGAGAAGATGTTGATAAACATGAAGAAGTCCTCATTCATGAAGACAAAGCTAATTTATTTGGGGCTTGTTATTTATGCAGATGAGTTGAGGATGGATCCAGATAAGGTGGAGGTAATCATGAATTGGCCATTACCGAAGAGTATATTCAAGGTGAGAAGTTTTCACAGATTGGCTAGCTTCTACCAAAAATTCATCAGGAATTTCAGTGGAATTAGTGCAGTGATGATGGATACAGTGAAGAAAAGACACAAATATCTTCACTGGACAGAAGAGGTTCAAAAGAGTTTTAATCTGTTGAAGAGGAAGATCACGGAACAACCAGTTTTGGTGTTGTCGAGTTTCCAGAAGACATTTCAGGTGAAATGCGATGCAAGTGGATTCACAATTGGGGCAGTCTTGAGTTAGGAAGACCGTCCGATAGCATACTTCAGCGAGAAGTTGAATGAAACAAAAGTAAAATACTCCACTTATGATAAGGAGTTTTATGCTATCATCCAGGCATTGACGAAATGGAGACATTACTTGATCCTGAAAGAGTTTGTCTTATACAATGACAATCATGCACTACAGTTTGTGACTCAATAGGAAAAGTTGAATCAGATACATGTCAAAGGGGTTGAGTATATGCAGAATTTCACTTTTGTGATTAAACATATTTCGGGTACTGCTAACAAAGTTGTTGATGCTTTGAGCAGGAAGTGTTTGTTGTTGCAGGAGTTCAAAGTCAAAACGTTGGGTTTTGATGATCTCAAGAGCATGTACGCAGATGATCAAGATTTTAAGGAGGCGTATGAAGCAACTAAGAATCCAATTCTCGAAGATAGAAGCCAATGGATAGAATACATGATCTAGGAAGGATTATTGTTTAAGGGTAATCAATTGTGTATTCCAAAATGCTCCATGAGGGAGAATTTTCTAAAGGAGAAACACAGTGGAGGATTAGCAGGGAACTTTGGTCACGACAAGACGTTCGCAAATTTGAATGAGTCATATTTTTGGCCAGGAATGCGAGAAGATGTCAAGAAATTCATGGATAGATGTAGAATTTGCCAGCATTCGAAGGGAAGGAAGCAAAATGCAGGATTTTATCAACCATTACCCATACCAAAGACATCGTGGGATGCGATTAGCATGGATTTCTTATTGGGGTTGCCAAGAACACAAAGAGGTTTTGACTCAATCTTTGTGGTAGTGGATAGATTTTCTAAGATGTCACACTTCATTCTGTGTCAGAAGACCAGTGATGCAACTCACATTGCGAACCTATTCTTCAAAGAAGTCATTTGACTTCATGGCTTACCAAGAAGCAAAGTTTCGGATCGAGACACCAAATTCATTGGGCACTTTTGGAGGACCTTATGGAAGAAGATGGAACTAACTTGTCGTTTAGTTCAGCTTATCATCCTCAGACGGATGGATAGATAGAAGTGGTAAAAAAAAGTCTGGGAGACTTTCTGAGAAGCTTCGTGACAGAGCACCAAAGCCAGTGGGACAATATATTACCGTAGGCAGAGTTTTCTTATAATGACTCAGTTAACAGAAGCACATGGCAAAGTCCATTTCAGGTTGTTTATGGCATGCAACCGAGAGGAATTTCTGAATTGAGAGATTCAGAACAAATTGCGACTAGGAGCGCTAGTGCAGAAGAATTCGTAGAGGCGATGAAAGAACTTCACAGCCAGGTGAAGGAGCATTTGCAGAAATCATGCCAGGAGTATAAGAACAGAGCAGACCAACACAGGAGACAACTTCAGTTTGAGGTTGGTGACTTGATTCTAGCACATTTAAGGAAAGAAAGGTTCCTGAGAGGAACATATAATAAGTTAAAGATGAAGAAAATCAGACCATGTAAGGTCTTGAAGAAATTTGGGGCGAATGCTTATGAGATTGAATTACCCGATGGGATCGAAATTTCTCTGATATTCAATATCTCAGATTTGTACCCATATAAAGCTGAGGAAACAGGGACTGGAAATGAGCAGCCAGTGATCCAGTGGACAAAGCAGATGCCAGTTGCAGATAAGCCACAAATGGAGCGCATATTGGACAAAAGAGTGAGCAAGAGGACCAGGCGAAAGAAATACTTTGAGTATCTGGTCAAATGGAAGAACCATCGAGTTGAAGATGCCAGCTGGGAGACCGAAGCAAAGATCCAAAAGCATGAACAGACCGTGCGCGAGCTCATGGACAGGAGCCCATGAAAAGTTTCAAGTGAGGGAGTATGATGCAGGAGCATCACCAACATCAAGCGAGCCAGCGCAGAGACAATGGACAACTGGAAAAGCGCCCAGGCATAAATTTTGAAATCAACTTGAAGTTGTTGCGCGATCTTAAATGAGCCATTAAGAAGAAGAACACTTGTAAAATGTAAACGGACCTTGAGCAATTTACTCTCATCCTTAGTAGGTAGAATGCACTTAAAGTAGTTAATGCAAGTAGGTAGAATTGAATGTGTAGATTAGACAATTTTAGAGCGCAAGAGGGAAACGAGATATAGACACCCTCATTGTGTATTGTAACATAACTGGAAGAAGAGAATAGAGGAGAAGCAGAGAGCTGTGTAGCAGACTCCATGTATAGAAGTTCTGAATTAATACAAAGGAATTTGTGATTCAGACTCATGGTGTTCATATATTCTCTGTGTATGCATCTTTGAATGTTATGCTCATGAATGTTTTCTTCCTATTATACATTTACTTTATATGCTGTGTATATGATTTCATGTTTTGAGTTTGAAGTCTAAAAGGAAGTAGGAATGAGTTTCAATTGTTTCTCTACCTGAACAAGGATTCCTTCAAGGAGTGCAGTCGAAGTGTCCACAAGGAGTGCATTGACAAAGGGTTTAGATAGGCTAGATTTTGTTCTCGTTCATTCAGAAGTGAAGATAGGCACAGGATCCATGCAAGGAGTGTGCAGGCTGAGTGAAGTCTTAGAGTTTCAAATATGAGTGAAGAATTTTGAGACTGCTGCTGCAGGTGTGCGCAGAGTCGAAAAGATTCAACACTTAGGAGTGTTTGAAGGTTGTCGCAAGGAGTGCGCGCAAGATTCTTCTTTAAGAATTGATGTTGAGAGGAATATTGGGAGGTATAGGACCTTCGAGTAATCACCAATGAAAAGCACAGGAATCTTGTGCCGTGGAGTGTTTAGCAGGCGTTGCAAGTTTGCGCTGCAGGTGGATAAGTTTGTGGAGGAATCCTTAGTCATTCACAGAAATCGTCAAGGAAGAACGGACGGTCGAAATTCTCTGAGAAGAAACCGCGAAGTCTCGTGAGCCGTTAGATATTAAGAAGGAGCAGGGGAGATAGAGTGAGTATTCCCTAAAGGTTCAAAGCTCAGGAGGGGCAGGATCGTAGATCCGAGCCACAAGGACCGTCAAATTTACACGTGAAATTCCATATCGGGGTTTCATATTTTGAAGTCCCGTAAACGTTGCAACGGGAATCACGAAATCATGAAACACGATATCCTGAAAGCTAAGTGGATTTGTGTGGGCCATGGAGGAGTCAAAGAGGTGGACAGGTGGCAAGCCATTTCAGAGTTTCGTGGGGTGAAGTCCCGAACTCGTTGCATTAGGATTCGCGATATTGCGAACTCCGAAATGTCGATGGAGTGAGGTAGCGTTAAAAATTCAAACTCACGCATGTATTGGAGTTTTGGCAAATATGTATTCGGGAGTCGGTAAAACGAGTTGTTCGACATCACGATCGCTGAAATCACGATAGGGAAAATCCCAAAAGGGAAAGAGAAGGGTCAGCGTTGACTGTTGTCGGGTTTTGGGGATTCAAGAGACCAAAGCTCGACCACTAGATTCGTGAAGTTGTGAAGTCCGATCTCCCGAGTGTAAAGAGGGGATCCCATGAGAGTTGTTGTGGGTGCAGATTTCCCGATAGGGAAATAGAAGATCCGTTTAGAGTTCTTCAGGCCAGTGGTATAGGAAAGATCCTGTGAGCATGCGAACCTTCTGACCTGCGGGTTGTGAGGTAGCAGGCATGTGCATCACTCGCACTAGCTCAATGCCCACCTGACATAGCTTCACAGAACTCCTCAGAGCTTCTGTCTGCAACTGTGTCTCTCCTACACAGCCTTACCTCCTGAGGTGTTCAGTAACCTCATAGGTCCTTTCTGAGTTGTTGATTCCAGTTCTTGTTCCCGCGACACTCCTTTGTCTGAATCCACAGAGTTCAGAAGTGAATCTATGCATCGGTATTCATAGACCAGAGTACTCTGTCACACCCTCCTAGTATGAAACCACAAAGACTTCTAACCCTGGAAACCAAACACACTCCTACAAATGAAAACCTACAACATACATCTACAATGTACATTCACATCATATAAAGAACACTCACAGACATTCATTCACACATGAAAGATGCAGGAAAACTACTATTTCTATTAAAATGGAAAATGCCTGTATTTACAAGGTGTTCCTGAGCACAACCTGTAACAAGGTCTTGGCTCCTTCTCTTCTGCTCTCTACTTGCAGATCCTCTTCTATCCTCCTAGCCCTCTCTCACAAAATGAGATACTAATATCTTTTTACCTGAGGGGCTCTTCGAGCTCTTCCCTCCAATCTACCGACCCTATTCAATTACATTGAATGGGTTGTCTAGTCCACAAATCGGATCTAGATCTCAGCCTTTCAAACATTTAAGGATGATCTACCCTAATGCCTGCACAAAGACATGACTCTATGGCTCAACAGCCTAAACATTTAATTTACATTCATTCAAATTTTAAATGATGATTGCGCCTCTCTTCATCACGCGATTTGAATTCGCTGACATGGCTGGCTGGCCGACTGGCTAATGTGGAGAGATTCTCCTGCATCATACTCCTCAGCTACAAAACTTCATGAGCTCCTGCTCATGAGATTCCCATCTCAGTTGTTGAAATCCTCCTGGATCCCAAATCATTCTCTAGAGATATTCATCTGCTCCATCTCCCTGCTATTGTTGCTTCTTCTGTGCTGCTACTTCCTTCCTTCTGCTCAACCTTTCCTTGCTGATAGTTTCTACTGCCCCTAACATCATGTCTCTGATCTCCTTGATCACTTCGTCCAGCTGCTCTAATGGCTTGCCCTGTTCATGCAGTCTCCTTAGCTGCAAAATTTTTCGGCCCATGGGTAGATTATTGTGATCTCCCATGCCTTCTTCATTAGCTTCCAACCTCACCTGTTGGATGTGCATGCCCTTGATCTAAAAATGAAGAAGACTTGAAAAATTTGAAAACTTATTGCAAGTAAATGTTATGTGTTTAAAGCAAATGGATCAGTTTGCAACACATAAATTAAAGGATTACGTATGCAAATTATACATATACAACAGCATAATCAATGAACATAAACACATAAGCACATCAATTGATAAAGGAGTTCACCCCTCTTATGGGCTACATCTCCTGGTCCAGCTTCCAATGGATCATTATTATTAATTGCTCACAAAGTGCTCAAAAACATGTCTTACAATGCTCAAACTGACAAACCGACTGCTCCAATGGCTTCCCAGCATCCCAAAACCCCTGTTTGGGCTCTTTCGGCACCTCAATCGGTCGAAAAATGAAGAAGTTATGCCTCCTGGAAGTCCCTCCTTCAAGCTTGCTGTCTCTGCATCTACAAAACACACCCTTTCTCAATGAACCTGGCTCACACACATTTTAAAGCGTATAAACCCGGCACCGGGCGCAACCGCACCAATGGTGCAAACCGTAGAACGGTTAAGGGTGCACCAGCCCCTAACCGCCTCGACAACTGGGCATATGGCGCATATGACCTCGCGCATGGATAAAAGTGGTTAAACTGCCATAATCGTTGGAACTCCTTTTCCCGCACTCTGGTCATATGATAAACCACAGGTTTCATAACATAACCTCCCACGCGTTATACACAATGGTATAGTTTGAAAACATGGATTATATAATATGTAATACAATGGCGCGCGGTTATATTACAATGGTTATATGTGGTGTAATAAAACTATGGGTCGGGGCTAAGCCTCGACCCGTCCCCTCTCCGCTTTAAACTTTAAACAAAGTTAAATATATTTGGCACCACATAACTAACAATACTCATGCGGCGACACATTGGTCAGCGGAGGTTTGTCAAGGCTTACATAGTGGGGGAGGTCCGGGGGTCGAACCCCATGGACTCCCATTACATTTTATATATGAAACCAATAACCAAATAATGAGCGACACGTGGCGCCTCCAGATTGGTCCATGTGTCCTCATTCCATTTTCCATCTAACAGACACGTGTCGACTCCTGACTTGCCAACTGTCAACCAACCATCATCTGCCATGTCACCCCTATATGGTCGTACGGGCTGTACGGCCCTGCCACGTTAGACCATACAGACTGTACAGTCAGCACCAAAATTTTTGCCTATTTTCCTTGACGAACAAATCACAATATTTTATCCATACGGCGTTCATTTGAAAAAGTAAATATACCGCCAGAATCAGGAAGACGAGACAGACGCAATGGTACTGTTTTTGTTGCATTCCGAGCACTTTGAAAATTGAGCAAAATTTGATCCCCTAATCACACCTCCCCATTGGGAAGCTTTTGGACCTCCAAAACACTATCTCAGTCTATGTGAAGATGAGGGTATAGTTCCCTCACCCTTCCAACCTCAATCCACTTGGACTTGCTTGGATTCGTCCCTTTAAGACCAACTCGCAAATACTCCACATTTCCTCGCTTCGAAGTTCGCATTCTCCTGTCAAGGATGGTGTCATCCTGCAGTTCTGTTAGATACTCTGGAGAAAAATCATCTATGGAAGGAATCTGAACATTCTCTCCTTGATCATCAATCAATGGAGGCTCATACAACTTCAAATTATCAACATTAACAACTGCATACATCTTCATATAAGGAGGCAAATCTAAACGAAAAGCATTGTTACCAATCTTGTCAACAATTTTGAAGGGACCATATCGAATTGGTTTCAACTTTTTACCTTCTCCTTTAAGCCTCTCCTTGCTGATGTAAAGCCAAACTTCATCACCAA